>JABCRI010001392.1:0-28631 GCA_015143295.1 Tetracentron sinense
AAAGCCAACAATTCCGCATCCATGGCTTGATATTCTTGGATCAAATCTATAATGTACGGTCGAACCATAACATTTTCCAAAATAGGACTACGGACAGAGTCATTCACACTGATGTCCAGATTTGCCAAATCTTCAAGTAGCTTCCATTCTTGCACTAACATGCATGCTAATAACCCCGGAGGTCTTCTACTCCATGCATCAGCCACTATGTTTGCTTTACCCGGGTGGTATTGAATGGTACAATCATAGTCTTTCAAAAATTTCATCCAACACCATTGCCTTAGATTCAACTCCTTTTGGGAAAAGAGATACTTGAGACTCTTGTGATCAGTGAACACATAGAACTCCACCCCATAAAGGTAATGACGCCAAATCTTAAGTGCAAACACGACGGCGGCAAGTTCTAAGTCATGCGTGGGATAATTCTTCTCGTGCTCCTTCAATTGCCTTGATGCATAGGTAATGACTTTCTTGTGCTGCATGAGTACACACCCAAGTCCAACGTGTGAAGCATCACTATACACCTCATACCCATAAGGTCCGGATGGCACAGTAAGGACGGGGGCTGTGGTAAGCCTCTTCTTCAGTTCCGTGAAACTGATCTCGCACTTGTCGCTCCAAACAAACTTCGCATTCTTCCTTGTCAGGTGAGTAAGCGGTGCTGCAAGGCTAGAGAAACCCTCTACGAATCTCCTGTAGTAGCCTGCCAGCCCAAGAAAGCTGCGTATCTCAGTAACACTCTTGGGCCTCGCCCAACTCATAACAGCTTCTATCTTCTTCGGATCAACGGAGATGCCTTCCGCGGAAACAACGTGGCCTAGGAATGCTACCTTTTCCAACCAAAACTCACACTTGCTAATTTTGGCATATAGCTTGTGCTCTCTTAACATTTCCAATGCAAGGCGAAGGTCGCGCACATGATCTTCCCGTGTCTGGGAATAGACCAAAATGTCATCAACAAATACAATCACGCACCGATCTAGGTATGGTCGGAACACCCGGTTCATCAAATCCATAAAGGCTGCCGGCGCGTTCATGAGACCAAAAGGCATCACCAAGAACTCATGGTGCCCATATCGAGTCCTGAAAGCAGTTTTGGGAACATCTTCCACCTTAATCTTTAACTGGTGATAACCCGATCGAATATCTATCTTCGAGAAAAATCTCGCTCCCTTCAACTGATCGAACAAGTCGTCAATCCTAGGCAAGGGATACCTATTCTTTATAGTGACCTTGTTCAATTGCCGGTAATCGACGCACATCCGCATCGAACCATCTTTCTTCTTAACAAACAACACCGGGGCACCCCACGGTGAGACACTTGGTCGAATGAAACCAAGGCCTTGTAATTCCTCCAACTGAGTCTTTAACTCCTTGAGTTCAATCAGAGCCATTCTATACGGAGCCCTGAATATAGGAGTGGTACCCGGAGTAAGCTCTATAGCGAATTCGATCTCTCTATCAGGAGGTAATCCGGGAAGTTCTTCCGGGAACACATCTAAGAACTCACTCACAACTGGAATAGCCGATGAGTCCTTTGCCTCAGGATTAGCTAAGCTTAACGCCGCAAAGCGGGCAATGTCTCCACTTCTCAACCCTCGAAAGTGAAATGGTTTTCCTTCTACCGGCTTGAAGAGTACCATCTTCTCAAAGCAAGCTACATGCCCATGATGCGCTGCTAACCAATCCATTCCCAATATAACATCAAAGTCTTGGAATCCAAGGACGATGAGATCAACCGCCAACTCGTGGCTTCCAACTTGGACCACACTATTTCTATACACTTTATCTGCCAATACTGTTTTGCCGAGGGGAGTCCAAATGGATAACTCCAGTTCTAGCTGACTTGGCTCTACAGAAAAGCCTTCTGAAAAAATCGGCGAGAAAAATGAATGAGTAGACCCGGTATCAATCAACACTCGAGCCAAATACTCATTGACTAGTAGGGTTCCTGAAATTTTAACTAGCGGAGTTAATCCATGCATCAACAGTGTGTACATGTAGGTATATATACATATATAACATGCCAAGTATGTACACAATCAATGAATACTTAACAGTTTAATTTACGGATAATTAAATAAGCTACAACTGCGTACCTTGCACTACATCATCAGATGCAAGTGCATCACCCTCTGTCAAGGCAAAAACTCGACCCTGGTTTGCCTGGCGAGACTAAGGTGTAGACCGGGTAGTCTGAGATGACGCCTGATATGATCCTACTGGGCGTGCTGGTGGCCTAATCCCCTGAGACTGGCCTGGTAAATGCCGGCTAGGGCAATCCCTGATCATGTGGCCCTGGCGACCGTAATGATAACATCCACCAGATGCCCTTCGGCAATCTCCTACCGGATGCCTTTTGCCGCATGAAGTGCAGACCTCATATGTGTAGGCCGGAGGGGCCGAAGGTGGTGTATACCTCGCTGCCTAAGGTGTAACTGGCCTAGGGGCCGGAAGAGCCTGAGGTCGAGGTGCCTGTGGCACGTACTGCCGTGGGGCTGGAGGCGCATAAGTCGGCCTCATCTATGGTGCTGGCCATGTATACTGATAAGGACCAGTCCGGGCCCGCCTCTCTAAAGGTACCGAACCACTAGATTGGCCTCTCGCCAATTCTCTCTTCTTGGACACGGTCTTTGAATTGCTCTCAACCAACAAGGCCTTGTCTACCACTTCAGGGTAGGTAGCATGCCTAAAAACGGAAACCTTCTCCATAATAACATCCTTGAGCCCTTGCTCAAATCTTCTCGCCTTCATTGCCTCGGTGGCAATCATATGTGTCGCGAAGCGTGATAGCTCCGAGAACTTGGCCTCATAAGCGGCCACAGACATCGAACCTTGCTCAAGGTTGATGAATTCTCTCTCTTTCTTTTCCCGTGCACCGATAGGAAAATACTTCTTGAAAAAAGTATCTTTGAACTCTTCCCAAGTCCAAGGTTGACCCTGTATGGTCAAATCTCGCGTCCTCAATGCGGACAACCACCAATGGTGGGCTTCGCCCTCTAGCATAAAAACTGCCCATGCCACTTTCTCTTCCTCTGTAGGAGTGAGCACCGCAAATATCTTCTCAACCTGGAGGATCCAAGCCTCCGCAGTAAGAGGGTCCACACTCGCGTGGAAGGATGGAGGCCTCAATCTCCTGAATGCCTCAACTCCTACGGTACGATGTACTGGAGCTGTGGGCGGTGGAGTAGGTGCCGCCGATGATGGTATAGCCTGCCGAGCCGCCAGTATGGCGAGTGTCTCAGCAATAGAGCTAAGACCTGAGAGAGGTCCGGCTGCTCATCCTCATCCCGTGAAGAAGAGGAAGCTCTGGTATGTGGTCCACGACCCCGTGTGCCCCGCCTCATGACTAAAGTCCTGAGAACAATAGCACCACATGAGTCTCACTTGAAACCACAGTTTATTTCAATGTCATTTCACAATAATTCAATTTGTATTAGTTGTATAATACTAATATACATCACATCAAGTCATCAGAGTATTCATCACATTATACTTATACTTTAGCGTTCTAGCGTACCTAGGACCATACTTGGTTAAAGCAACCATTTTAGACTAAGACTAAAGTTTAGTCTTACACTTGGATCAAGACTCTCTTCCGACTTACTTCCTTCCTAACTTGTTTCCTAACATATGCTCTTGGCAAGCCGTGGTATAAGATTCTAAGTGACCCTAGAGACCTAAAGCCTAAGCTCTGATACCACTTCTGTCGCGCCCCAAAACCCACCCTAGGAGTTAGAGTGAACTTTGGACGACTAATCATGACTTGCTTGACAACCAACCTGCAAAACCCACAGAGCATATACCATAGAGGACAATATAGCGGAAACATAACTATAAAACACAACGGAAGTCTAACCAAACCTCTATGAATATACATACGCAAATCCAAGTTATACAAAAAGTAACCAAAAGAAAGTGCGGACAGACCCCCCAAAATACATGAATGTATATCTCTCATCTCACCCACAGCTATTCACTCAGAATCTACAACCACCTAATGGTAACCCTCTACGGGAGGTTCCTCCAAAGGCTCCTCAACGTACTCCTCCTCCACCCAAGGGCTCGGAGCACAGATATCAAATGGAGCAGCTGCTCCGCCATCACCTGCCGACATAAGAAGTACGGCTGAGCATGGAATACTCAGCGGGTACTAAGCACTAACCAACAGTCATAGCATACAGATAGCATACATAAAGCAGGAACAATTCTTATAAGTTAGAAGGAAACAATTCATATCATACAAGGAAGTAAAAGCAATTTATAATCATGCTTGTATTTCGTAGAAAGCCGTTAAAACCCTTGAAAACCTTGTGCACTTGACTTGATTGGAAATACCATTTCCGTGCTTGAAACTTGTCATGTTGTCTTATCTTATCATATCATGCGTGTCATGCCATGTCATGCTTGCTTGGAAAGTAAACTACTTGTGAGGGAAGGGAGACCCTTCTTCCTAAATGCCCATGCTTGTCATGTCATGTATCATGCTTGCTTATTCGGAAAAGTAATCTACTTGTGAGGGAAGGGAGACCCTTCTTCCTAAAATGCTCATGCTTGTCATGCCGTGTCATGTCATGCTTGTATCATGCTTGGAAGAGTAAACTACTTGTGAGGGAAGGGAGACCCTTCTTTCTAAATGCTCATGTCATGTCCTTTCACTTGTGAGATGTCCTTGTGAGATGTACTTGCGAGGGAAGGGAAACCCTTCTTATGATATGTATGTACTTGCGAGGGAAGGGAGACCCTTCTTATGATAATGCATGATTGACTTGTCCTTGCCAAAAGCGAGGTAAAACATATCGTAGGATATGCCCCACCTCTAAATCCCATTCTTGAAAAACGTCGGTAATTCATGTCAAGCATGCGTGCTTGTGAGATCGTGTGCATACTTGCATTTGGAATTAAATATGACAATTTAGGTAATTTACAAAGCATAGCATATCACGATTTGAACAAGTAATAATTCGCACATTTTGAGAAATGTAAGAAACACACTATCATATGCCCTAACAATTTCATGAATAATTAAGCATGTATTCCCTTAATTTATCACTCATTTTATTCACCTTGGCATCTCATCAAACATAGTGTATTCATTATTTATTAACCCTACAACATGCTTTTCTAGTTGGGTTTTACTCACATCACATATGTATGTTTATTATGGGTACAATGCCCTCTCCGTTCATCCATCACATCAATACACACGGCATCCAATCGCCCACACTCATCTCTATTCATCATTCACCATTCACCATTCACAACCCATTTCATAATACATGGATGTATAAAAGAACACAAGAAAAATAAAGGAAAAGAAGAACTATAACTAGGAGGGTAGCAAGAAGTACCGACCTTGAACAATGAGGAAGAAACCCCTTCCAAAAACGACCGTGTAGCTGCTGCCCTAGCTTGGATCACGAGCTCCTCGAATGCTTGAGCCTTGATCTTGAAGAAAACGGGCTTGGGGTTGATCTAGGGTCTTAACCCCTTTGATTTCTCCCAAATGAAAACCTAGGTTTTGGAAACCCTTCTCCTTTCTCTCTATCTCTCAAAAGACTCTAAGGGTTGTGTATGAACCCTCAAATGATCGGGCAAAGCCTTTAAGGTATGAGTGAAACGCCCAAAAGACGAAAACACCCTTACTAAATTTTCTGCAAAAACGCGAGTACCGAGCGATCGGTGTTAATGACCGATCGATCGGTTGCCTACCGATCGATCGGTTTCATAACCGAGCGATCGGTTAAAATTTCACTCTCTGGAAAATTTCCCCATACAAAAATCTTGACCAGTCGATAGCCTCCGAGCGATCGGTTTTGGACCGATCGATCGCTCCATGGACCGAGCGATCGGTTGCCTGCAGGTCCAAACTGTTTTGGCCATATCTTTTGACTCGCTCGTCCGATTTTGACGATTCAACTTGCGTTGGGTTCGTATTTCGAAAACGAACATTTCTGGCATTTCAAAATTTCCAATTTCTTCCTTATTTACTAATTATTCCTCTTTAAAGGCAAAATGGAAACGAAAGTGTCATGCATTAAATGTGAAAAGGTCCGGGGCTCTACAGTAGAAGTCTTAGAAAGTTGTTTAAAAACTTTCATAATTTCTTTTAGACTTAGGGTTGGTGAACCCTACTGTGCTAAAAATAATTCGTAGAGAATTAAAGGGTAATATAGTCCATTTTGAATTATGGGTTTTAGTGATGCACATGGATACTTTATAATTGTTATTTTGGGCCCATGGTCCTTGGTATGACCAATGGTCCATCATATGGATGTATGAACCATTTAAAGCCCACTGATGTTAAAAATGACCTTTGTACCCTTGGATTAGATCCATTAAGATTTCTGGGGCTAGTGGGAGTTCATTGGAATTAGTTTGATCTAATTAAAACGAAATTTGATTTATTATCATGTGATCATTTTGTATATTATTTTATACATGTGATACAATGATAAATATTGTGAATGCTTTTGATATATGCATTAGATGTATAATTTATTCATGATATTCTGTTTTCCCTTAAGAAAAATATTAAGTGAATTAAATGGGCTAATCTATCCTACGGGATAATATTGCCCTATGACCTTCCATTATCAATAAGATTATGAATTAATTAGCCTGAGTCTTGTCTTGCCAAAAGGTATTGACATAATTCAGTTTGAGTTAAACTCCTAGAGTCTTATTTCTATAGTAGATAGGTTTGTGTATGACCTGATAGGGAGTGTCAACTAAAATGGGGGCACAACCCTACTTGATCATATGATGAACCAGAATGATGGGTTTCACTTAACCAAGGAACATGGCCGCTGAAACAGTGACAGTCATGTTCTCCTTAGAGGTCGCAAGAAAATTGGGAATCACTGATTTACAAAATGAGTTATGCATGAGATGCACAGTGATGGATAGTTACTATCCACCTTGTAGTGCATGTGTGGTACTATCCTAAAATGGAAGATTGCATGTGTATTATAAGGCACCCAATGCTCATCAGAAATATGAAGTAGCATATTTCTTAATTTTATAGATTGAGGGGTCTATGAAATTTGATTGAATGATGAGCAATATCATCAAAGATCAAAAGCCCTGATCTAATGATATTATAATGTGTGAAATTATGATGTAAGTTTTAATTGTTATGTCATTCTATAACCACCTTACCAAGACTTTAATGAGAATCTCTTGACCAATTCAAAGTGTTTGGAATGGAAAAAGAATCTCAAGTTTGTGCTTACTATCTAAAGAATTATCCAAGTTCTTACTACTAATGGTAAATGTCATTTAAGATGTTTACAGAATACAATAGGCCTGCTAGGCAGTTTAGTATATAAAAGGACAAGTAGACACCAAGTTGACTAGGGAAACCCAGTCACAAAGAATATGATAGAGATCATTGGATTCATAAATCCCAATTCTTGGTGCTGAGATAAATTGAAATAAATTTATGAGATAAGAGGATATGATTCTCGACAAACTCCTGGAGTCCTTTAATATGGTTATGTTGAACAAGTAGGAAATCAGATTGTCTGAAATCTCACATGTTGCATATGGCTAAGAACTTTTGAAGAGTTCAATGCTCTTTGCAAAGATGTTCAAAAGAGTTGGATTTTTCTAAATCCTGAGCATTTATGCAAAGGAAAGAAATCCAAGATTTTCCATTGGAAAGGTATTCTGGTAGTATGGACAAGGGCTCTTCAGAGAAGAAAGGAAAGTATAAGGATTGTGCTTCATAGTGAAGTAATTGGTCATTGGATACAAGACAAACCTTTGGAAGGATTGTCCAGTTTGTATACTCATCAAGTCCAACTTAATTGTTGGAACCTCCAGCTCCTAATGCTTGGTATGATCTTGCATAAGTGCAATAGTTGCATGTTTGTACAGGAGAAGGAGAAATCTAAGAAGATAAAACTTCTACTTGGGAATGGGACAAAAGTTGGATGATCATAATTATATGAATCTTCCATTAAGAGGTAGCTAACTTTATTTCACTTTCTTTGAAAAGTTCAAGGAATTCCTCATTGAAATAAAGAAACAGCTAGGTAAGTCTTCCATGATTGAGAAGAGTATTTCTTAATAGAAATTTCATAATTTACTCTCATTACATCTTGTCTCAGATAATTCCCATAATAAACCATAGCATGATGGTGTTGTTAAATCGAATTATATTGGATATGATTTGATGGAAGATGAGCTTGGGATTCGCATTAGAGATACTTAGTCTCTATTTCTGGATAACAAAAGATATTTGTAAACAGAATACAAGTTTCCTAGTAGAGAAACTGAATCTAGAATTGTTCTAGAAGCGGAAGCCCAATAGACCGATAACTATGAGAATTGATAGAGATCAACTCTCTACTCTCACTATACCTAAATAGCACACTAGAACCCGCAGGTCCCAGAATCTGTAGATGGACTAACTTTTATTCTGATGAAGTAATCAAACTGTTTGATTTTCATCTAAGAATAAAAGTATCATTTGTGTGCAAATTGGTTAGTAGGAGCATAATTACTTTCCTAGCTCTATGCAAAGATAATATTCTTTTCATTGTGAATGAAGTATGAATATTATTCTTCTCTTAGATTTGATCTAGCAATTTACAATGAAGGACAAAAACTTTGGCATCATGTTTTCTTAGTCCTAAATGGTTTAGAGACAAAAAGAAAATGATATTGTTATTCTCCCAATAACAATCATGTTTTTGTGCAAGTAAGATTCCAAAAAAAGAGTTTCTACCTTTATGGGATGGAATCTGTTTCTTTTAAATATATGATATCATGAGAAAGTATACTTGTAGTAGACCGGATATTTATCACATGTTGATGTGATAAGATATTGGTCAGATTAGTCCGGAGCATTGTACAATGATAAAGCACAAGATTGTTAACTTCTGAAAATGACTGTTGGACAGTATCGTTTTGTTTAGTCTTTTAAGACTGTGGTTATTGATAATAAATTTTCAAGAGTTGCAAGTGTTATTGTATCACTACAATAGTTGTGGTAAAGCAGACATGACAAACCCATGTATATTAATTTATGCTTCAGCTGGTGTTTGAGAAACATCACTGAGAAGATGGGCATTACATCTAATTGGCTTAGAGTGCAAGTGGGAGATTGTTGGACATATATGCCCTCGAAAGCCAATAAGAGACTTTTCTATGTTGATTAGACAAGCATCATATTCACACAACCAACTATAAAGGGTATTTATATTAATTACTGTCTCATATGATGATGACATAAAGTTCCATAGGTAACATTGTAGGAAAATCATGCAAAGGTTGCGAGGAGATATGATTTTCCGGTGCCTTGTAAACCTAATATTGTTCGAAGCCTCTAGAGTACTGGTTAGGTGCCATACTTCATCATGGCTTGCACATGTGTAGTTCTATGAGATAGTGTGATCAATCTCATTCATAGAGAGTGGTGACTCTTGACTAACATGTGAGTATATGTAACAAGTACATAATACTGAATGGGGTCACTAGTGGATACCCTATGGAATACACTGTCAGATTGTATTAGGGTTATCTATTTGAAAAATTGTCCTTAGACCTGAGAGGTTAACATCTTCTCAGACATCTGTCTATATGGCTTTGATGTACCAATCGGCAATGTCCAATACACAGGACTAACTCCGGGTATGTTGGGTCATGTACACAATTTGGAGAAGTGTGTAAACACTCAATAAGGAATCCACAACTCCTTAATTGGAGATAATGATATCAAGGTGATACTTGTTGAACTGAACTGTTAAATCTAGTACTGGTGCTTTTCGGTAAAATGGTTTTTATCGAAGTTGATATTTTTAATATGGAAAAGTATATATAAATATATATGTCAGTTCTTTTCTTATGTTTCTTCAAAAGTGTTTTGGAGGTTCAGTTCAATGAAAAAGTAATCATGAGAAAGGGTTCTGTTCATAAGCTAGGGACTAAGACAGTGGAATTGTTCCAATCCCGAAAGCTTACAAGTGATATCGGAATGTGGAAGGATTTATTTGTAAATATATTGTGAGATGGTACTTACAAGCAATTCTCTAATTTCTGGAGGTTAATCACATTGTGTTAATGGACATTAATTGTGATTGGTGGAAGTCCAGGGATATAGATAAAATTCTATAATCCTAATGGAGTGTAGGAAAGGTGTTTCCTAGTAACAATGCTTTAACCAAAAGGTTGACTACTTGGTCCCACAACCGGAAACAGGAGATCCCTTTAGATCCCACACACAAGGACCTTCTTAAAGTATTTAATTTAATTTATAATTAAATTAATTAATTTCTCTAAGTAATCACTATATGGTATAGTGAAGCTCTAAAAGGTGGAATCACATTGGATATGAAAAACCAAATGGGTAGGACCCATTGGGAATTATTATAAAAGAATAATTCAAGTGATCAAGAGGGTTTTGGAAACCCTTTAGGCGTGTGGGGTGGGACCCACCTAGGGTGGGACGCCCACTTCAAGGAGGAATAATAATTGTTATTATTTTAATTAGTTTCTAATAACTAATATCCTTATTAGATAAGGTTAGTTAGTTAGTTAGTTACTAATTAAAGATTCTCTAATTGTTAGGGATTCCATTAGTTAGTTACTAATTCAAGATTCCTTATTGGATAAGGATAAGATTAGTTACTAATGGATAAGGTTAGTTTCTTTTAAGATTAATCCTAATTGGAATAAGAGAATAATCAATAAAGGAAACTATTGAGGAATCCTAATTGGATTAGGATAAGGTTAATGAATTATAATTGGATTACAATTCAAGCAACCAAGAGGGAACTTATATAAAGGAATGGATGCCCAGCCCTTTACCCTATGTTTGATTGGCGAGAAAATAAGTAAAAACATGGAAAAGAAAAGAAAATGAGACAAAACTCAATTAAAAATTGTATTAGAAATTCAAAATTTTCTTTTCTTTTCCATATTTTCACCTATTTTCTCAACAACCAAACATAGCCTTAAGGAATATATAATTCTCCAGAATTTTTTCTTCTCTCCCTCTCCTCAAGTTTACGCCCAGCCCTCTCCCCCTTTGAGGGTGTACGGTCACCCTTCCCCTTCTTCCTTTTTGTTTGGTTTTTGATCTTGATGATCAAGAACAAGTTCTTTGAAGATCAAGATTAAATCTTGTTTGATCAAGAAAGGTTCTTGGATCAAAGAAAAGAAGAAAAGATAAAAGAGCATGGAATTTGGAAGGGCCATTAGCTTCCATTAGAGAAAGCTTTAAAGAAAAAAGAAAGTTTGTGTGAATCGACAGGAGACTTGACACTTGTGAAGTTTTGTGAGTACTATTCTTATGTGGATTTGACTTAACAATTTCAAAGTCGCAAAGGTGAATGTTATTCTAACCTTCATTAAATAAAATCAATTAGAATCTTAATCAGATCTTGGGATTCGATGTATGCCCCCCAAGAACTGTGTTTCTAAAATTAAAAAGATGCATACTTTCAAGCATATCATGACATATTTCATTACCCTTGTAATTCCGTGTTCATGATTCAGTACTTGTAATTCAGTGTCAATGTCCGTCAATGCATGGTGAGTTCCATATTCATATTTTGATACTTGTAATTCAGTGTTAATGTCCGACAACGCATGATAAGTTCCGTATACATGTTTCAGTACTTGTAATTCACTTTCAATATCCGACAACGCATGATAAGTTCTGACAACGCATGATGAGACCTGTATTCATAATTCAATATTCTTATCCAACAATGCATGCTAAGATCGACAACGCATGATAAGTTCCGACAATGCATGATAAGTTCTTCATATCATCACCTTGATTCGATTACTTATAAGAACCTTAGACTTAGAAGACAACCTACTTATGAGATGCTTATGCTTGTGAGACCACGTGCTTGAGAGATGTTTATGCTTATGCACTTATTCAGATCATACACTTAACTGACATGCCACTCTTGGAGGATACGGACCATGCCCATGCAATAACTTAATTGATATGCCGCTCTTGGAGGATACCGACCATGCCGGGCTTGTTTAGAATGATAGGCGTATGCAATGCTTATGCTTGTGGTCCACATGTGTGACTTGTGAAGCTCTTATCTTAACATACACGTGAGTTTGTGCATAAGTGTCGCAATTAATATTCGAATGGGTCATCGCTTAGATTCCGATCTCCCACCATGGAAACTCTACTATACTATCCCATACCATATAGTTAGAGAATTCTCGGTTTAGAAGACCTTCTTCTAAGCTTTGGCCTACCCGAATATCAATCACCATACAATATAGATATGCATAATTTAACATTCGTGATTAATATTCGAAATCGGTCATCGCCTAGACTTCAGTCTTCCGCCAAGAAAAACCGCTAAGTTACATCTCCCTAGTTAGATAATTCCCGACTTGGAGGACCTCCTCTAGGCTTTGGCCTATCCGAATGTCACTCACTACACAAGTATAAATAGGGCATAATTTAGCATACGAGTGTTTAGGGCATAATTTACATAGTCATAGTAAATAATATCTTATCATGATTTCACAATTTTTTTAACCAATTTCATAAATAGTAAACTTCATTCTATTCCCCTCATTCATAAAACATCATAATAGTAGAATCATACTTAATAGAATTTGCATCACAAGTACAACTCCCATGTCATGGATATAAGCCTCCTAGTCATGTTCAATAGAATTCATAATACATGCAAAATCTCCATGTTATAGATAAAATCCCATATTCATTTTCATAGAATATATAACACATGCAAAACCCCCCATGTCATATAAATAACACATAATTTAGCATGATAAACCATAATATCTCCTTCACTTAGTTTCTCAATTCTTAATAACATTATATTAACATTGAAAACACTCTCAAGCATTTAAACAAACACCTTAAGTGCATTGGTTATGTGTACATTGCCCTTTCCCATTTTTCCGTCATACAAAATAGCCATTCAGATAATCCATGAGTATCCACTTCAAGCTCAACCCCACTCCATACATCCATAAACCATCCATTTACCATTTTAGCTCATCCACTATCATTTCCATACATCCATAAACCATCCATTTACCATTTTAGCTCATCCACTATCATTTCCATACATCCATAACTCATAAAGCATAAACCATAATCTAATTTAAGCTTCTAACATACAAATCCATCTATATCCTTACTTAAACATGCAATATCTCATACAATTTTATCATTTATCATACTTAATCAATAAATATACTAATACAAGGTTTAGATT
Organism: Tetracentron sinense; assembly: GCA_015143295.1. Lineage (NCBI taxonomy): Eukaryota > Viridiplantae > Streptophyta > Magnoliopsida > Trochodendrales > Trochodendraceae > Tetracentron > Tetracentron sinense. The sequence goes on from JABCRI010001392.1 coordinate 13,233, forward strand.
AAAGGAGAAATAGACCATTCATACATAATGGAGCTTGTAGCACATCTAAAACCCTTATTTCAAGAGTAAAATCTCTCATTCATATTTATTATTTACTCATCTTTGTATATTCATGTAATACCTTTGATAATCCACAACATTCTTATTTAAAACATGTAAAACATTTATTAAGGTTAGATTAGAAAGGATATCAACTTTAGGGATCCTTCCCTTGGATCCAAATCACTCCCAAGAAGCTTTGAGGAAGCTTTCAGGAAGATCTCCAAGCTCTCCTTGCAATCTCCTTCTTCTCCAAGTAATTTCTCTCTCAAAACCCTAAGTTTTATCTCTTCCTTTGCTGAATTAGGTTAGAAATAGTTTAGAACCCTAAAAATTCGAAATAGAACCTCTATTTATAACCCCAAGGGTTAAAAACCCCAAAAAAACACATTTTTAAAAAAATCTGGGTCCGCGTGTGATCGATGCACCTTTGGTGAGATCTATCGCACCTAGACCCGAAAGGTACTTATAAAAACTTGCCTGAATGTGATCGATCACAGAAATTTGTGATTGATCGCATTATTTTGCTATCAATCGCACCATTTTGCGATCGATCACACCTTATTTGCGATTGATCGCACCTTCCTTTTCCTGAATTCGACAGATTTTACCTTGCTTTAGTATTTTGACCATAACTTTTGATTCGCTCATTGGATTTTGACGATTCAACTTGTGTTAGATTTTTCTTTCAAAGGAGAACAACTTTTATGTTTTATAAAAATCCTAATTTTGACTTTTAAATAATCTAAATGAGCCAACAATTAGACTGATCTGCAATTTATTAGACAAAACATTGGAAAATCCACTTTTGACTTAGCTTAGGCTCAAAATATGGAAAAATGTTAAACATGAACCTCGAAGAGGGTTCCAATACCTTTCTAATGGTTCAAGAATCACTCAATTTCAATAAACAATAACAAAACTAGAGCTTCCTAAAGTTCAGGGTGTGTTAAGACCTCCATCTCTTTACAACTTTGATTAAGCTTAGATCACACCACACTAATTAGATATAATTACGCACATAGTAAAACATGATAAAGACTAAAATACCCTTAATACTTGCATAAAAAGCATGAAAAAGATTCGGGTCTCTACACCATCCTTCCATTTTTTTCCTGACTTTATCAATGATATAGTCATCGTAAATATTCATCCAGCCATTGAAAATGAGGAGACCCAAGTACTGGAAAGGAAAACTATCAATAGTAATGCCACTGTTAATAACCAATCTGCCTTTGTCCCTATCAGATTTGTTCTTGGCTACATACACTGCACTTTTCTAGTTATTAATTCTTTGCCCTGAAGCTGCTTCGTAAGCTGATAAGAATTTAAAAAGCTGGTGGATGGATCTTTTCTGTCCATTAGAGAAAATGAGAGTGTCATCTGCAAACGAAAGATGGGTAATAGGGATTGCATGTCTCAAAGTTCTGAAATACCCAACTTTGTTTTCCTGATAAATGATTTTCAAACCTCTACTCAAGACTTCTTCTGCCAGAATAAATAACGCCGGGGATAAAGGGTCACCCTGTCTCAGACCTCTCGAAGACTGAAAAAAACCATGCAATCTCTCATTAAGGATAAATGAGAATGAAGGAGAAGAGATGAAACCTTTGATAAGTTTCAAAAAAGTATCACTGAACCCAAATTTCTTTAGAACTAGAAGTAGAAAATTCTACTCTAGTCTATCATAAGCTTTTGCCATATCTAACTTGAAAATCACATTTCCTCCTCTCACTTTTTTATTGATGTGCGAAGCTAGATCCTGAGCCATCGAAATATTATTTATAATGTTCCTGCCTTTGACGAATGCTGATTGCTCCTCCGAAATTAACTTAGGCAAAATTTTACCCAACCAGTAAGCAATAACTTTGGCAATAATTTTGTAAAATACATTACATAAACAGATAGGCCGAAAATCACCAAAAGTTGTTGGAGCCTCCTCTTTAGCTATCAAACACCACATAGTAGCATTGATGGCTCTTGGGATAAATCCATGCTCGAAGAAAAATTGAATCGCATTAACCAAATCTTCTTTGATAATATCCCAACAATGTTGAAAAAATAAACCCAAAAATCCATCCGGACCAGGAGCTCCAGAAGGCTGCATCTCATAAACCACTTGATGAATTTCCATCATATCAGGAATCTTGCATAACCAATCATTTTCTTCTTTCGTAACTAATGAAGGAATGCAATCCGTAATATTATCATCCCCTAACACCGATTCTGACAGTAAAATTCTTTGGAAGAACCTAACTGCTTCGTTACCCTTATCATCCTCACTTGTTAAGTTGTCCCCATTCTCATCTTGAATAGAATGCACCATATTCCTCTTCTGCTTATTCTGATAGACTACATGGAAAAACTTTGTATTTTTGTCTCCCTCTTGAAGACAACGCTCTCTGGATTTCTGTTTCCAAAAAATCTCTTCGTAGTCTAAATATTTTTTCAGCTCGATCTTTGCACTACATAACTCCTTATGCCCCTCTTCAGTCCAATTTTCCTGCAAATGGTTTTCTAATTCTTCTATCTTACTCTCACAAGCCCGTAACTGAATAAATATGTTTCCAAACCTGTTCTTATTCCATGCAGATAAAACTACTTTTAGAGATTTAAGCTTTAAAAAAAAGGAACTAAGAGGGTTACCTGGTTTGTCAGCTTTCCATTCCTCTTGAACAATATCAAAGAAGCCTACATCTTTGATCCATATATTCTGAAATTTGAAAGACGAAGGATTTCCTCTCGATCTACCCGTTGCCGATATGAGAAGAGGAGCATGATCCGAGGGGCTTCTAGGAAAATGAGTGATACTAGTTTGGATATTAACAGCTTGCCAGGCTTCGTTGTACAAAACTCTATCCAGTCTAGCCCAAATACAGTGAGCTCTTAAACAATCATTACACCATGTGAAACGGTTACCTAAAATATCCCCACCGATTAAACCACTTTGAGAAATCATATCATTGAACTCATCCGTAGCACTTAAATTAGGAGTTCTCCCTCCTTCTTTCCCCCTAGCATGATGAATAACATTAAAATCACTGCCTATAATCCAAGGAGTGGCTACATCACAGCTAATGTTTTTTAACTCCTCCCAGAGATCTCTTCGATCCATCCTTCCACATATAGCATAGATAAAGAGTACTTGAAAGTGCTCGACCCTCTAAAAGACATCAAAATAGATATACATTGAGGAGAACTCTGACAATCTCATCTTTCCAGAAAACCCAGATTCTACTATCATCCCCATTATTTGCTGTTTGGTTATTAAAGCCAATCTCTTTACCACATTGTTCTAAAAACTTCAGCTTCTTTTTGGGATCAAGAAGAGCCACAATAGAAACATTTCTTTCCATAACCACAAATTTTAATCTCCTGCGGGAATTAGAGTTTCCCGCACCTCTGATATTCCATATGATTGAGTTAGACATTAAAAAACTTGAGGTTGTCAGTTTGAAGACCCGCTCTAGTCTTGGATCTGGTAACTCTATATGAAGAGTCTGAGGGAATACCTGCTATCAAGTTATCCGAGTGATTAACTGGATAATTCTTAAGCCAATTCGATCCTATTATTCTCTTTGAAAACGCCTTGCAGCTACAGATGAATTCGTCTAAATTCTGATCAGAATTATTACAGCCCCTTCTCACTTCCGATCTACTACCATCATCCATGTTCAGATTAACCTTGGTGACGCCCTCCTCCTTAGAACGGAATTTAACTCTTGGTTTAGCTAACTTCACAACATCTAATAGCTTCTTATCTTCATCTTCTAGGCTGCCAAACCTGTTCAATATCATTGGACTCTCTTGATAAATATTTATTTTCGAATGGTGGAGTGCCTCCTGCCTCACTTCTCCCTCTTCTAAGTCACAACAATCTATGTCTTCCCTTGAGAAGATATTATCGTCCTGTCCAACCAATATCAGAACATCGAAATCCTTTTGTATAAAAACTGATGAATTTTTTTCCGTCCAGCTCTCCTCTCCTTCCTTTTCTTTTCTTCCTTTGTCTTTGTTTTGTTCAATTCTTCCTTGTTCTTCATTATCTATCAAAACCTCCACTGAAACTGATCTTGGAGATTTCATATGATCAACCGTATCATCCCCAGCAACGCAATTCCTAGATATCAAAATACTATAGTCTTCTTTAGAACCAGCTTATTCGGTCAAACTGTGATTTATACACTGATTTTCTGGATTTTTTCCTTGAATGCTGTTCTCAGTTTCTAAATTTTGATTTTCTTCTTTCTCTCCGATACCATCTTGGTCAGAATTCAAATTCTTCTTTCTAATCTGTTCTTTTGTTTCTATTTTGTCCTTCTTACCAAATACTTTGGCCACCCATCTAGCTGTGGCTTCCTATATAACCGGTTCCTTAATCACGTTCTTAGATTTTTCCATTAGTAATTCTGTCTTCAATCTTCTCTGAGCCGTGCCTTGGTTGGTTATATGATAACTCTTTCCCCCTCTTTGATAGTCTTCTTTTTTGTGCCCAATTTTTTTACAACTTGCGCATATGGTAGGATCCTTCTTATATTCTATCTTCTGCCATCAACTAGTAGTACTCAATCCTAACCAAAACCTATCAATATTTTCTTTGCTTAGATCAATCTCTACACAATTTCGAGCCATGCTTGGCCTTGATAGGGTTCTTGTAAGACCATCAACTTGCAAAAATTTACCCACAATACTCCCAATAGCTTTCAGATCTATGGGGTTAAACAATTTATTGGTAATCCTGGCAAAGTTACCCAGATCGGAACCACCATAGGTTCGGAACCTGCTTGGAAGAATGCAGTCCACTTGATGAATCTCACAAGTTGCCCCTCTAAATAACAAAACTCTTTTAACCAAACAGAGAGGAAATTCGTTTCAGAAGCAAACCGTATCAACATTTGTCTCTCATCCAATATGCCCACTACTACTACTAGTTTCGAGTGGATTGAATCTGTGATATAACTCTTGAAAGCTTCAATGGATGATCTTCCAATCGAAAATTTTGCAATGAGGACATGTTGAAAACCAGCAACCAAAGTCTGTAACTCTTCATTAGAAGAGAATAAAGCCAGCTCTCCTTGGTATGTTGCAAACTTCTTCACATCTTTGATTGAATCAAGGCTGAAGTTTACTTGTTTAGCAGACCCAGAACCCGATCTGTTATATTCCCCAACCACTGAAGCATAAGATACCTTGGTAATATCAGGCGGTCGAGGAGGTGTTCTTCCTTCCATGGGGGCAGCAGCCATGAAACCCTAGAGAGAATTCCACCATCACAATGCTAACTTGCACCTAATTTTTTGAATATGCTAACATGCACCTCCAAAGCAAATCCAGTTTTTTCAACTACAGAATTCAATTCATATTATCAAATTAAGCAATGTAATGATCATGGCATGCATGGAACTAAATGTGAAAGCTCCCAAAACCCTTGCTCATAATTCATAACGTGTTCTTGAAAATATCTTTTCGCGTTTTCAAAACTTGCTTATCGTGTTTAAAATCTCATTCTTGTCTTGTTCTTGTCTTGTGAGAATCATGCATGTCTTTTCTTGCTTGTTTAAAATCACACTTGTCTTGTCAAACTTGTCTTGTCATGCTTGTCTTACTTATCTTGTGAGTCAGATGTTAATGCCCTTGTAACGACTTGTGAGCCGGGTATGTAAATACCCTTCAGCGAATTCTTGAAAGCAACTTATGAGCCGGTATGTAAATACCCTTTAGCAAAAATAGAAAAGGTGCACCAACATCCTTGACTGGCCCACTGTCCGGTATTATCATGCTTGTCTTGTTTTCTTGAAGTTTGATATCGCATATCCTTGGATATGCCCTATCCTTGATTGACCCAAAGTTTGGCTTTATCATTCTTACTTGTCTTGTTTTCTTGAAGCCAGATATGGCATATCCTTGGATATGCTTGATCGTCAGTCAATCTTAAATTATTCATTCTTAGTAATAATCCGTAGAATAGTACTAGCAAGGGTATCGTTCCTCTGAGGACTGCGTTGGTTTCGTTGCTTTTTATTCAGATTAATTTTAAACTAATAAATGAGACAATTGAATTTGGTTTGATTAAACTAAAACAATGAATTAAACTAAGGGAGATTTCTAAATTAATTATCAACTACTGATTTTAAATCCTTTGAATGAAAATCTAGGGTTTTCAAATTCACCACTAACCTAATAACTAATCCTTATTTTGAATTTATCCTAACCTCTTAAATTGCAAACATTTCAGTTAGAGTGACAGCACGTCCCCTCTCAACTGATCAAGAAAAGTTCAAGAGATTATATTCTAAGCATATCGTATCTTCGATTAGCATGAATGATACACACTAATCTATGGTTGTGTAATCACTCGTTTTCCCTTAGCATAAAATATCTTCGAATTTAATCTCTCCATATGTTAAAGCCATTGCATAAAACCTATGTTTAAATCTAACGAAAATTAACACAAGTGATTTTAATTCCAATTTCATAATACTTAAGACAAGGATGAGAATTCCATTAAAATCAAATATAAATCAAATAAATCTGGTTGTTAAAACAACCCTCTCATTATGCAATCAATGTTTTACAACTAAGAAATCAAAATAAAACAAAATAAAATGACACAGTTACTTGGCTAGGGTTTCATCGAAACCCTAGAATGGAAATTAGTTCATCGTGAGGGAGGAATGCCTCATCTTCATAGACAAAGCTGCTGCACTCTACTTCACGACTTCCTTGATTTCCAGAGCTTCTCATTTTTCTGATTAAAAACATCTTCAAAATTCTCTACATATTATGGCTAGGGATTCTCCCTTTTATAGAGAAAGAGAGAAAGATAGAGTCCTTGTAGAATAAGGAGTTCTAATTGAGGTCCAACTCTTCTTTTTCTCCCTAAACTCTCTTGGGGTTGAATGAGGATCAAACCCTCATTTATGAAGGCAATAATAGAGTTGGAAAGTGTTTAGAAGTGCTAAAACACTATTCATAGATACTATTCACCCTATTTACATTTTTGCCACTAAACTTCAAATAATTCTAGAGAGCTCAATTCTAATCGGATTGACCCGAAATTTAAATAATAGCTACTATAGGTCATCTAGAATCTACCCAAAAAGTTTCATAAATTTTGGATGAAGGAAAATGACCAAACTACCCATCTATAGATAGAAATGCGGTTTTGTCCAATCGATTATCAAGGTAGATTTCCGCGATTTCGCTCTCTTTTCTTCTTCTTTCTTTTGCTCTTCTCTTTTCTGAGATTCTTTGAGTCTTTGAAGCTTGTAAATCTTCTATTTTATCTTCTTTTCCTCACATGAACCTGAAACAAGAATAAACAACCAAGTAGCATAAAAATATTTAAAAGATCACTCGAAAGGGTTAACAAGTGAAGTTTGAGGTGCTTATATGTATAACATTTAGCACCGATCAATGCCCTATCCTTAATCGACCCAAAGTCCGGCTTTATCATTCGTGTCGTAAATCATTTGTCTTGTTCTTGGTTACTTTTCATATACTTATACTTAGAAAACCCGGTTCATGCATGCATGCGTGCTTGAGCTTAACAATTGGTGACAATCATAATGACATAAAACAATTAAAAGACATCATATGGCATTTCCATTTTTTCTATAGACATGCAAGATCTTATAGAACATGTAGAGCATATTATCAACATCACCAAATTGGGGAAAATCCCTAAATCATGGTTCATAGTCTTATGTTTAACTCTTGTACATGCATTTTATCAAACACATAGCATTAAACATTTTTATAGGCATTTTATTCATGTTTTCATAATCAATCATTTCATCAAACACCTTGAGTGCATTTATTATGTGTTCATTGCCCTTCCCTATTTTTCATCATACAATAATCATCCACCTTCTCCATGGCATCCACAATCGCCTCAACTATCCATGCATACCACACATCCATACACATTTTATATAGTCTATACTATTGAGGACACATGGTTGATTTCAAGAAATGGTACATAAAAGCTCAACCCACAATCATTCTTAAAGAAAAAAACCTAGGTTATTACCATGCCAACTAAAAGGGTGTACTAACCTTGCAAAAGACTAGGTTTTAGCTTGGAAGGATGCTTGGACACGAAATCGAGCTTAGGAATGGAGATCCATGCTCAAGGAAGAAGATCCAAGCTTGTGGAAGCTTGAGAAGTGAGGATTCGAGCTCTTCCTTGATCTCCAACAAAACCCCCTCTTTGGAAACCCTAGATTTCCTCTCCCTTCCTTTCCTAACTCTTCCTTAGATGTTGGTAATCTAAAATCCATGAATTTGGTCCCTATTTATAGGCCAAGAGGGTTGAAACCCAAAATCCCGCACTTAGGGCTATTTTGCGACTTTTCTGTGGATGATCGTTCGAACGGTCTTTTGATTGTTCGAACGGTTATGTGATTGTTCGAACGGTTTTGCTTGTTATTTGGTTTTCCAAATTCTTGATTCCATATTTTCAGGGATCGTTCGAAAGGTCATAGAACCGTTCGAACGGTTTTTGCTTATTGCCTTCAAGTATTGATGTTTTATTCATCACCCACTAAGATCATTCGAACGGTTTTTGCTTATTGCCTTCAAGTATTGACGTTTTATTCATCACCCACTAAGATCATTCGAATGGTCAGGGAACCGTTTGAATAGTCACCCCTGTTTTCTTCTACTTTTTACTCATTTCCTCATTTTCTTTCTCATAGGCTTAGCCTTTTTCTTTTCTTTAGACATTTCAAGAGTCCTTTGGACCTTAGAATCTACCCCATACACATCGACACAATTGAAGCCTCATTTTCCCATTTTCATTAACCAAAGCAATGAACATACAAAAGCCTTCAAGCCTTGAAACACTATTCACTGAGGCTATGACCCAAAGTTTCAGGGTTCTACATCCTCCCCCCTTATAGAAATTTCATCCTCAAGATTAGGACGACACAAGAAGATGTAAGAGAACCAAAATACATCAAATCAACAAGAAAATTAACCAAACAGATGAGGGTATTTTTCTTTCACTTTGGCCTCACGCTCCCATGTAGCCTCTTCTGCAGAATGGTGCCACTATCTTACGAGGACCAATAGAATGGTCTTGTTGCGCAAGACTTGATCTCGCCTATCTAAGATCAAAACTGGTTGCTCCATTAGTGTGAGATCCTCCCGAATCTCTAATGGATCAAGCTCGATGACATGGGACAGATCCGGGATATATTTCCGGAGCATGGAAATATGAAATTCATTGTGGACAACCGTCATGTGAACAGGCAGAGCAACCTGGTAAGCAACCTCACTGAATCTGGTGATGATCTCAAATGGACCAACATATATCGGGTTGAGCTAGCCCCTCTTTCCGAACCTCATAAAGCCCTTTGTCGGTGAAATCTTGACAAACACAAAATCGCCAACAAGGAATTCAAGATCTCTCCTCCGATTGTCAGCAGAGCTCTTTTGTCGATCTTGTGCAGCCTTCAACCTTTCCCTGATAATTTTAACCCTGTCTGCTTGATCAACTCTGGACCTAAAATTTTTCACTCACCAACTTTATCCCAGTATAGAGGAGCCATCTGGATGCTCGCCTAATACCTGTTGTTGTAGGCGAACTCAACCAACGGCAAGTGATCCTCCTAACAGCCCTTAACGTCTAGCATGTAGGCTTAGAGCATGTCCTCTATCACCTGATTTACCCTCTCGGTTTGCCCATTAGTCTGTGGATGAGAGGCCGAGCTAAAGTCCAAACTGGAACCCATAGCGCTCTGGAAGCTTTTTCAGATCCTGGAAGTGAATCAAAAATCCCGATCTAAAACAATGCTCACTGGCACCCCGTGCAACCGAATCACTTCCCTGATGTATAGTGCTACTTGTTAGTTCGAGTTGAACGTAGTCCGATATGGCAAGAAATGGGCAGACTTCATCATACAGTCAACCACCACCCAAATGGCATCGGAGTTCTTCATCGTCCTTGGCAATCCAACAATGAAATCCATGGAGATATTCTCCCATTTCCACTTAAGAATCGGAAAGGATTACAAAAGACCTGCTGGCCTCATATGCTCGGTGTAAGCACCCAATTTTTACACCCCTTCCTAGTCATGGTTAACCTTCTTTAACCATGGTTAATACCCTAGGCAAACCCTACGTAAACCCTAGAGCAAACCTAAGAAAATTCTAGGCAAGCCTAAATCAAACCTAAGCAAATCCTAGGCCTAACCCTAATTCAAAACCCTAGGCAAACCCTAGATCAAACCTAGGTAAACCCTAATCAAGCCTTAGTCAAACCTAAGCAAATCCTAGGTCTAACCCTAGTTCAAAACCTTAGTAAAACCTCAGCAAACCCTAAGCCTAACCCTAGGTTAACCTTAGGGCAAAACCCTAGGGCTCGAGGCCCATTTCCAAGCCTAGGAACCCAAAACCAAACACCAGACCACCTTGTGGGCCCAAGCGTGGGCCCATAAGCCTTAGAAACCCATTGCTGTGGGGCCCACCTACAAATTAAAAAAATTCAGGGAATGGCAGTAATAACTTTACCACCAATTTCAATTTTGGAAAAAGCTACAGTAAACTCAGACCAATAGTGACTGGGTTGGGCCTATTTTAACATAAAACAGGTAATGACGTTAATGTTATTACCGCCATTTCAAGTTTAGGCTAAACCAAGAATGGTGGTACTGCTATTACCGTTATTCTTGGTGTTTGTTTCAAAATTGGTCTGGCACCCCCTGGCCACTCCAGCTTTGCCTCCCTTGTGTCGTACACCTTCTTTGGATATCCCTAAACTACCCTAGGTCCCTTGAATCCCATAAATACACCCCACCCTCAAGCCTTGATTCCATTCCAAAAATTCCAAGGTTGAAGCTCTGCCGATCCGAAAACCCAGCATTCCTAACCTTGCCTTCAACCTCAGGTCACACCCTAGGAAATCCCAAAGTGCCCAGGAGCTACCCCAGGCCACTCCCAGTGCTCCACCACTGTACTGTTGCCTCCACCACCGTGAGGATCAAGCCAGCAGGGTAGGATTCCCCTACCCCTTTTCCTTTTGTTCCAAGCACTGTAAGTCCCTGGTCCTGCTCCAGGGGCCCTTATTTTCTATTTTGTTTCATTATATCCCAAGGACAGAGTTCCCCTTGCCTCTTCATAGGTATGGGGACCCTCTTAAGGGTTCAAAATTCGGCATCATAGTCCCCCATCATGCATGGTACCTCCCCTTGACTTACCCTCAGTCCATGAGAGATCCCTTGGACGTGGCTTGGATCTGTCCCAGGGGAGAAAATCGAGTTTCTGGAAAAAACAGGAATGACGGTAAACACAGTACCGCCATTCCTGAACATCTCCATTACAGCAGCCCTAGCCCCTATAGGTTGAGTACTGGTCCATTCCAGGGCCTAGGTTTGGTCCATAAAGCCTCCCTCTGTCTACCCTAGTCCTTCCAGGCTAACCCTAGTAGCTTCACCATGGTTAAAATGCCCCCAAATGGAAACTATTTAGAATGATGGTAAACAGTCTACTGTCATTCCGGGTTTCCTGTTGCAGTGTTTAGATGGCCACTGTGGGCCCATTTTAGACTTTTTCTAGGGCCCACAACGGGCCTAGGACGCATGGGGGAGTCCCTTAGTCAGTCCTGAGGGTCTAAGACCCCATAGGTTCACCCCTGACCTTACCTCTTGACTTGTAAAACTAGTTCCAGAAGTATCTGGAGTTGGCGGTAAACAGATCACCGCAATTCTAGATCTATAAAGAACTAGAAATGACGGTAATCTCTTTACCGCCATTCCCTATTTTCTATTATTTGGGCTTTGCACAAGGTCCAGACTAGGTAAGAGGCTATTCTAGGCCCTGCCAAGCCATCTGGGCCCATCTCTGACCAGACCAGACCCTTAACTGGGGTTAACTCAACCCCGATTAAATTTTAACCATGGTTAAACTCATTTAGCCCTTTGGAAAATTTGAAAAAATTTTAAAACATTCAAAAAATGTAAAAAGAAAAAACATCCTGACCTTGACTCTTTTAACCATAATTAACAGCCCTAACCATGGTTAACTCTGAAAGTATGCCTCTTTTTAATTTTAGAAAAATAGTTCTTGGGAGGCATACATCGAATCCCAAGATCTGACTAAAATTCTAATTGATTCTTTTCAATGAAGGATAAAACAACAATTACCTTTGCGACTTTGAAATTATTAAGTCAAATCCACGATAGAACAATTGACCGGCAAAACTTCAAAAGCGTCAAGTCTCCTTCGTAATCCACACAGACCTTCTTCTTTTTCTTTAAAGCTTTCTCGAATGAAAGCTAATGGCCCTTCCAAATTTCAGCACTATGATCTTTCTTCTTCTTTTTAATCTCAAGATCCTTTCTTGATCTAACAAGATTGGTTATGCTTTTGCTCAAGATAAAAAAATCGAGCCAAGTGGAGAAAGGGGGTGATTGTACACTTTCCAAGAGGAGAGAGAGGGGAGCATGAGATTTGAGGAGAGTGTTAGCCTCAAGGTTACAACTCTTAGTACCCTAAATTATTTCGATGATAGCAAAATAATGAAATGACTCTTGATATACTAATATTTCCACTAATTGCGTAAAATTTCAGTGAAGAAGTTCATAAAGATCAAACTTCAAGATATTAAAGGATTAAAGAGCTCAAGTCATCAAAGTCAAAAGTTCAAATGCTAGTTCTTCTAAGAAGCACCAAAACGCTCAGAGTCAACTCATGGAATCCATCAAAAGTAGAAGCTTCTCAAATCAAGATTGAAGATCATCTTTCATCAGACTAGTGTCTAAGAAAGTGTCTAGGACCTTGTAATAATCCTCAAGACATTGGAAAAGAATTGCTCAAAGATTACCTAGATAGACCCTAGGTGACCTAGTATAATATGGACATCATTCTAAGGCCCTAAAAATGATTAAAATATTGATAATTTAATTGCCTAAGGGTCCTAGCATGTTTCCCATCTTTTTTCAATCAATTCCAATCACTGTTCTATTGCTCATTCATCACTCACTAACTCTTCAACAATCAATACTCTGTTTTTCCATTGAATATGATAGAATCCCAATCCCTCTTCTCCTTGAGCATTCAATTCCAATCAATCTTGAGAGATTGTAAGCTTTGCATTCAATTCTTATCTAGCTCAATTTAGGAGCTTTCAATTCGGATTTAATATCCACCAACTTCTGTATTTACAGAAAGACAAGAATCAGGGATTTCTTTGCCCCCTATAAGAAGAGAGTCTTCTTGTATCCAAAGAGAGAGTCCCCCCTCTTGAAGGGGTTGTTCCTTAGCCTGCAAAAGGATTTTAAAGGTTCTTCGGGAGCCGGAAAGGATTGTAAGGCTTCCTCTCTTACCTGGAAAAGAGAGTACGATTAGTGAATTGTGTTGAAAATCCTTGAAGCAAGAAAGCTTAAAGAGGCGGGGACGTAGGCAAGTTACTGAACCCCAATAACATATCTGGTGTCTGTATCTTTACCTTTTCTTTCTTTTTTTCTTATCTCTGATTTAAGGAAAAGTAGTTGGTAAGTTGTTGGATAATTTTTATTCCCTCAATTTTTTTGTTCCACTTAGAGTAAAATTTGTAATTATTTTAAGCCCCTTTTTTTTAGGATATTAACCCCCCCCTCATTAATATTTTATCGACCGTAGGTTAAAATTGTAATTTGGCCATCAGTTGGTATCACGAGCTTTGTGCTCGATTTCTAATCTAACCATCTTGAGTTAAAGATCCTTCTGACAAATATTTGCTAGCTACCTTAGGAGAGAGCCAATCGACCACCCGTCCTCCATTGTTCAATGGAGAAACGCTATAACTACTGGAAAACTAGGATGAATGGTTTATTTACAAGCTCTTGACTATGATAGCTGGAAGGTCATTATCAAAGGACCCTCATCTACTCTCATAAAGTAGTTGATGGTATTAGAACCCCTAAATCTGAAGATGAATGGAATGAGGTGTGATATTAAACTCATCCAAACAAATGCTAAAGCTATTAGCAATTTGTATTGTGCTTTAAGTCCACAAAAAGGTTAAAAGAATCTCTATCCTGGATTGTGATTCAGCCAAGGAAATATGGGAACAAACCTCCAAGTCACATATGAAGGCACAAATCAAGTTAAGGAAGAAAAAATAAGCATGTTAGTTCATAAATATGGACTTTTCAAAATGGAAAAAGATGAATCTAATAGGTGATATGTTTACTCGCTTTACCAATATTTTGACTGAATGGCTAAAAATCATCTTGGTATAGTATACTCAAATGCAGAAAATGTTAGAAAAGTTCTTCGCTCACATCCCAAATAGAGTTGGGGTCCCCAAAGTCACCGTCATCCAAGAAGCTAGGGACTTTGACCAAGCTTCCAATGGTATGAGCTTCTTGGATCTCTCATGACACACGAGGTCATAATGAAGGATCAAGAAGATGGAACCTAAAGCAAAAAGGGGACTTGCCTTGAAGAACCACTCACGAAAGTGAGAAGAAGTAGCGTGAGAGGATGATGGCAGATGATGACATCGCGCTAATGGCAGAAAGTTAAAGAACTTCTGAAGCAAGAAGAACTTCAAGAACAGGGCCCTACAAAAGAGAATCTCCAAGAAACTAGCTAAAGGAATCAAGCAAAAATGAGCAAATCAATTTACTATGAGTGTAAGAGGCTGGATGGACAACTCAAGTGAAGAAAGGCCAAAGATTCAAGAAAAAGGCAATGAAGCTACTTGGGATAACTCCAAGGAAGTGGGATCGGATGACAACTCCAGTGGAGGAAGAATTTGCCAACCTTTGCCTCAAGCTCGTGTGATGAGAGGTAAATTCTTCACCTAGTGAATCTCTATCTTATGAAGAAATTAGAGAGGCAGTTGATAACTTTATATTGCATTTCTTAATTAGGATCAAATAATAAACCTTAAAGGACAATACTCTCTTTCAACCCAAATGATGCTTTACTAAAAGAGAAAAATGCTTTACAATAAGATAATCATTCTTTGAAAAAGAAAAACAATGTTTTTTGAATAAAAAATTAAAAGAATTTCAAATTCATCCGCAAGATTTAACTTGTGAGTGTGAAGAACTAAAAGTGAAGTCATTGACTGGACTCAAATTGTTCACCACCTATCTACGGAGAAAGAATCTTGAAAGAGTTTTGGACCAACAAAGATGTGGTCTTTGGAAAGGCCGGTCTTGGATAGCCCCTTTTTTCAAACAAAAGGATTATCAAAACGTCTTTTCAAAATCTACAAATTGTTTTGAACCCCTTCTAATGCATTTTTCACTTTTTAATGAAAGAAAATAGTTAAGAAGATGTGGGTCCCAAAAGGATCAATACATTCCCAAAACCATCCACAAAGTACCACACAGGTTTGGGTCCCAAAAGGATCATACACTCATT
>JABCRI010001393.1:0-121473 GCA_015143295.1 Tetracentron sinense
ATTAGTCTGATGGTATTGCACATAAGCGCTTAAATTTTCCACCATCTCTTTTGAGGGAATCATCTAGAGAGCATTTAAAAATTGAGGTGAGATGAAGGTGCTTAATATCACTAATCACGCATCTATTTGGGACTATTTCTTATATAACTACCGTAATCTAAACACCGCCAACATAAAGATAAATCACGAAAATTTGAACTTCTAAATTAAAATTCAGATTTCTTTGAAAAAAAATAATACCCAAAAATTGTGAAGCTTCTACGGGGAACTCAAGCTCGAAAGTATGCCTCTTTTCAATTTTATTACACAAGTCTTAGATGGGCATACATCGTTTCCAAGATCTAACTAGTTCTGCCTGATTTTAATAATGATGAAATCATGATTACAAAGCTTCACGATGTAAAGTCTCTTGTTGATTCACCCAAACCTTCTTTGTTGCTGAAAACTTTTCTCTAATGGAAGTTGATGGCTCTTCCTGATCACACCTCGAAGTAGGATCACAATCTAACCGTAAGAGAGAAAGAGAGATGTTCGTACGGTTTAAAGGGAGAGAGAGGGCGTCTATAAGATCAAGGGGGTATCCAAGTAGAGAGGAGATAAGAGAGGGGTGTTCTAACTATATGGTGGCTTGTTTGGGTTTCTCTAATGAGAGTATTTGTTTGGGTTTCTCTAATGAGAGAACCCATATATATATATAGAGGAGAGAGTCCTTCTCCTTTTTGAAACACATTTTCTAGTATAAACAAATACTATCTAATTTAAAAAAGAACTATCTAAACTAAACTTAGAAACTATCCTAATCAAATTAGGATTCTCCTTTCCTATTATCTAAATTCTGATTAGATAAGGAATAATCCTATTCCAATTTGAAACTAACAACGAGCAACCAAAAAGAAAGGAGGACAGAGAGAGAGAGGCATTCAACCCTGAGCGGGTACATTTCTTACAAACCCTAGTATTAATCTAATTCGGAATTAAATTAATAAATAGAGAGAGTGTGGGATGTCCCACACTAGGCCGGGTCCACTCTCTTACACTCTATCCTCTTTAATATTTATATCCCATATTAACAGTAATGCTACTATACAATATAGTAGAAAACGTGGATGAAACTAATTACTTAAATTAAGGATTTGGGCAGCTCTTAGTGTGTGGGAACTAAAGGGATCCCCTATTTCCGGTTGTGGAACCAAATGCTTGTTCTCCAAGATGTAGCCTGGTTACTAGGAAACACTTTCCAATTCATATTCCATTATGAACTTCAATTTCTTCTACGTCTCTGGACTTCCACTAAGCACAATAATGTCCATTAACTCATTGTAATCAAACCTCCGGGAAAGAGAGAATTACATGTCAATAACTTCTATTACTAAAGTTTACAATTTAGTCCTTCCACCAACAAATATTGCATATAACTTACGGGATAATATCTTATAATGTCTGAATCCTTTGCTTATATTAAGAACTCTTTCTGTTGATACTTTTCGCCAAATTGAACTTTCAAAAACGATTTGAAATTCATTAGAAGAATAATTATACTTACTTTCTATATTTAGAAAATAATCATTTCGATAAAACCATTTCATCGATAAATACCAGCTGGATTTCCAAGTCCAGTTTGACAAGTATCAAATGAACATTTGTCCCATTAAGGAGCGGTGGAATCCTTATTGAGTCTCCACAGAGTTCTTCAAGCATTAGGTACATAAATCAACTTGCTGAATTATTCCCAAACCCTGACTTTGTCACTATGCTTCCGGGCCAGGCCCTACGGAGGAACGACGCGAGATAACTTCACTAGATTTGGAATCACCTCCTATTTTGTTTGAAGGGAAATAGGACCCGGGTAAATATGTGGATAAGGGCCTAGGGTCTTGGTCAGAGTCTAGGTAAGCTATACTGTTAAGTCCCAGTGAAGGTCTTAGGCACCTCGCGGACCCCGTTTACGATGGTTCCTACTTCCTAGGTTTAACCCAAAGAAGAAAAAATTAGAAAAATTCCAAAGTAATTTGAGTTATGCTAATTAAGAAGGAATGAGAAGCAATATCTATCCTAGTTGTTGAACCCTTGATTGGGTTGCCTTCAAACCCGGCTAAGCGGGATCAGACCGGTGTGATTCTTCCGCGGGGCTTACAGTAGTTAAGTTGCGGAGTAGCGCAGTTTAGACTCGTCTCGGAGTGTCGGTAGTTTATACTCATTCCGGAGTTAAGGGATAATTTATGTGTTCGTCTCGAAAATTACAGTAGTTTAAGCTCATTCTGGAGCGGACAACATAGTTTTAGGCTCATTTAGGAGCGTCGGGATTGATTAAATTTTGGTTTCTTGACTCTGTAATGTTTTTGGTCTTTTTTGATATTTTCTATTTTTTTGGATAGTAATTTAGGCTCAATGCAGAGCAGGGGGAGCAGGGAAGCTCGTTCAAGTTATAATTTTGGGTTTTCTGGATATTTAAACATTTTTTGGTTTTTTGTTTTTATTGGGGTACTTTAGCATCGTTTCGGAGCAGTGGCAGTTTAGGCTCTTACCAAGTCATACCCTAACCAGTTTAGGCTCGTGCAAGTATTGAGATTACATCTTAGTCTAATCCAGGGTTTATCAAATTTTCTGAGGGTTGTCCTAGAATTATCTTAACATTTGTTTAAGCATTACCCTAAAAAGAGAGTTTCAATAATTAGGGCTAACTAACTCAAAAAATAATTAGGTTTAAGCTAATTAACCTAGGTCACCTAATGATTAAGCCTATGGAAACTAACCTAAGGTTTATTTAAAAATCTGATTGTAGGTAAGTTAAAACTAACCTAGAAACCAACTAAAGAAAGAATCTTGAAATCCAAATTACATTTAACCTAAACTAAAAATCAGATTTAAAGCATTGAGAGTAATCTAACTTAGAACAAACTTAACTAGATTACAGGCTAACCTATTATTAGAAAAGGACATAACAAAAGCTAATATAAAGCTAAAATAAAGGCAGCAGAATTTTTTTCAAATCAAAACTAACATAGGAATTCTTTGAGAGCATATCTAAACTAAACATAACCAATTTAAAACAAAAACAAGGGAATGGGGGGGGATATCAACTGCTACTACCATGGCGGATGGAAAAAGGGATGCAGGCCCAAACCGAAGAAGAGAGTTGGGGGCCCTGCTGTGCGGGTTCCCTTGTTGCCGAACCAAAGAAGACCGTTGGGAGGTTCTACTGGTTGTTATTGCCGTTGATCTGGGCATGAATGAGGGTGTTGCAGGGGATGGAGGATGTCGTGGGGCTGATGCTATTAGGGAGGAGATGGGGGACCAATGGTTGCTGGTCCGAGGTCATAGATGAACTGCTCATGAGGGAAAATGGGCTGAAGAGGGGACTTTTGTGGGCGTGAATAGGGGCTGTTACTGGGACTGTTAGTGGAGGTGAAATGTGGTTATTTTAATGACTGTTATGGTGTGAACATGTGCTGTGAGCTGATGGTGAAGGTGAGCTGGCTGGTGGGGGGCTTTGGTGTGTGTACAAAGGGTGAACAGAGAGGGATTTTCCTCCTCTCTTCTCCTTCTTTTCTTTTCCTTCCTCTCCTTCTCCTTCAACTTGCGAGAGGAAGAGAGTGGTGTGGTTTACAGCATTTGGTGGTGCCTTGGGGTTCAGCACAAGGATCTTACCTCCTCTTCTCCTCTCTTAGGTGAAATGGGGGTGAGATGGTGAGTGGGTGACGAAAGTGGGGGGCTTGTGAGGTGAGGGCTTGGCTTGGGCGTTATCATTATAACATAATATAGCTTCATAGCTCTATAGCTCTTGTAAACTACCAAATCCTTTAATCTATAGTCAACTAAATCAGTTTTCAACATTACAAACATAATCATAGCATCTCACTTTGCTGGCAAAATTTGTACATGCATGAACTACCCTAAGCTATAGCATAAAATTGACTATGAATTTTCAAACCAGAATTTTGCTATCCTATTTAGCAAATAGTAGCAAAAAGCTCAGAAGCTCTAATTCATCTTATCGGTAGGAATTAAGCATAATGATTCAATTATTAAAATCTAAAATAAGGGTAAGGAACTACATATCTCTATTTCGGCTGATGCATGGTAGAAACCACTGTCCTTAAATCCGACGTTGCCCCTCAAGCAAGACTCTAGTGCACATGGGATGAAATGTTGTCGCCTTGATTCAAAGTGCCCAACAAATAATGTCTGAAAAGTAACAATGTGAGAACTAGCTGATTTGAGTAACGAATAACAAAACGTATTGGGAATTCAGTTAGTGTATGTGCACAGATTCTTGTGTATATAAGATATATTAGTCCAGACACAAATGCGGATAAGTATGTCAAGCTAAGCAAGTGTGTATACATTATAATTATCTAAAGAATGCTCATTCGAGTATGAAACAACATGAGTGTTTGAATTCCAAATTTATGCCTAATTAGTTTGATGGTATTGCATGTAAGCGCTTAAATTTTCCACCTTTCTTTTTGAGGGAATCGTCTAGAGCGCATTTAAAAATTGAGGTGAGATGAAGGTGCTTCATATCACTCATCACGCATCTATCTGGGACAGTTTCTTATATAACTACCTTACTCTTAACACCACCAACATAAAGATAAATCACAAAAAAAAATTTGAACTTCTAAACTTAAAATCAAATTTCTTTGACAAAAAATAATATCCAAAAACTTTGAAAGGGAAGTTAAGCTAGAAAGTATGCCTCTTTTTAATTTTATTACACAAGTCTTAGATGGGCATACATCGTTTCCAAGATCTAACTAGCTCTACCTGATTTTATTAATGATAGAATCATGATTACAAAGCTTCACGATGTAAAGTCTCCTGTTGATTCACACGAACCTTCTTTGTTGCTCAAAACTTTTCTCCAATGAAAGTTGATGGCTCTTCCTGATCACACCTCGAAGTAGGATCACAATCTAACCATAAGAGAGAGAGAGATGTTTGTACGGTTTAAAGGGAGAGAGAGGGCGTCTGTAAGATCAAGGGGGCATCCAAGTAGAGAGGAGATAAGAGAGGGGCATTCCAACCATGGTTTTAAAAAACGCCGAAACCATTACGTAACGCCCGTTACGTAATGGTTTCGGTGGTACCCGTTACCCGAAACCGTTACGTTACACACTTTCGCACGTACAGCTCGCATAACGGCCCGTTACGCCCGTTACAACCATTACGCCGTTACGTTCTGCGAATATGCTTTTGGCATTTGCCTTTTGCAGTTTTTTGTTTTATCTTACTTTGTTTTTTCAATTTGCAGGTGTTTTGGACCTTTTGGTCTTCATTTCAAAGTTCAAACTTCAAAGTGTCATCATACACATACAGAGTTACAGACATACACTCTTACACTCAAACTTCTTATATTATAAATTAAACCCTCTCAGCCTCTCATGACTCAATCAATCCTTCATAGTTCGACTTCATTCCCTTTCGGCCTCTCACGAGTTACGACTCAGTTAATCCTTCATAGTCACTTGGTTTTGGCTACCCTTCTTCCCTCAATTTCTAGTATTTGCCTATTCGGTATTCCTCTTTCTCTCTATTTTTTTTTGAAACACCAAATGTTAGTACTTAGTAGTTGTAATTATTAAATGTTATTATGTTAGTATTTTTTTCGGAATATTATGAATTGTTAGAAAATGTTAGTATTGTTTTTGGAATATTATTAAATGTTAATGTTAGTATTTAGTTCGGAATATTATGAAATGTTAGTATTAAATGTTAGAAAATTATTTATTTCGGAATAATACGAAAGGTTAGAAAATGTTAGTATTTAAATGTTAGAAAATGATAGTATTTATTTCGGAATACTATGAAATGTTAGAAAAAGATAGTAGTTAAATGTTATAAAATGAGAGTATTTATTTCGGAATATTATTAACGTTAGAAAATGATAGTATTTATTTCGGAATATTATTAAATGTTAGAAAAAATTAGTATTTTGTTCAGAATATTATTAAATGTTAGAAATAGAATAAGTTACTATTTTTTTTCGGAATATTATTAATTATTAGAATATGTTAGTTTATTTTGGATGTTAGAAAATGATAGTATTTAAATGTTAGAAAATGATAGTATCTGGAGTCTCGAGACTCTCGACCCATCTAATTTCATTATTTTTACATTTTGAGCTTTATATTGGCTTTAGAAGTATGTTTTTACTCATTTATTGCATTTTTATTATTTTTTTTCTATTTATTGGAATTTTTTTGATTTTGTTTAAAGCAAAAAAGGGGGGAAATACCATAACGGCCGATACCGTACCATACCGGCATACCGTAACGGTTTCGGCCGGTACCGTTACGGTGGCCGAAACCCTTTTTTCGAACCTTGGTTCCAACTATATGGTGGCTTGTTTGGGTTTCTCTAATGAGAGGTCCCATATATATATAGAGGAGAGAGTCCTTCTCCTTTTTGAAACACATGTTCTAGTATAAACAAATACTATCTAATTTAAAAAAGAACTATCTAAACTAAACTTAGAAACTATCCGAATCAAATTAGGATTCTCTTTTTGTATTATCTAAATCCTAATTAGATAAGGAATAATCCTATTCCAATTTGAAACTAACAACTAGCAACCAAAAAGAAAGGAGGAAGAGAGAGAGGGGCATTCCACCCTAAGCTTTCTTACAAACCCTAGTATTAATCTAATTCTCAATTAAATTAATAAATAGAGAGAGTGTGGGACGTCCCACACTAGGCTGGGTCCACTCTCGTACACTCTATCATCTTTAATATTTATATCACATATTAACAATAACGCTACTATACAATATAGTAGAAAACATGGATGAAACTAATTCATTAAATAAAAGATTTGGGCAGCTCTTAGTGTGTGGGAACTAAAGGAAACCCTTATTTCCGGTTGTGGAACCAAATGATTCTTCTCCAAGATGTAGCCTTGTTACTAGGGAACACTTTCCAATTCATATTCCATTATGTACTTCAAATTTCATCAACGCCTCTGGACTTCCACTAACCCCAATAACGTCCATTAACACATTGCGATCAAACCTCCGGGAAAGAGAGAATTACATGTCAATAATTTCTATTACTAAAGTTTACAGGCTAGTCCTTCCACCAACAAATCTTGCATATAACTTTTGGGATAATATCTTATAATGTCATAATCCTTTGCTTATATTGAGAACTCTTTCAGCTGATACTTTTCGTCAAATTGAACTTTCAAAAACGATTTGAAATTCATGAGAAGAATAATTATACTTATTTTCTATTTTTAGAAAATAATCACTTTGATAAAACCATTTCATCGATAAATACCAGCTGAATTTCCAAGTCCAGTTTGACAAGTATCAACTGAACATTTACCCCCATTAAGGAGTGGTGGAATCCTTATTGAGTGTCCACACACTTCTTCAAGCATTACATATATAAATCAACTTACCGAATTATTCCCAAACCCTGACTTTGTCACTATGCTTCCGGGCCTGGCCCTACGGAAGAACGACGCTAAATAACTTCACAAGATTTGGAACGCCACCTATTTTATTTTAAGGAAAATAGGACCCGGGTAAATATGTGGAAAAGGGCCTACGGTCTAGGTCAGAGTCTAGGTAAGCTATACGGTTAAGTCCCGGTGAAGGTTTTAGGCACCCCGGGGCCCCCGTTTACAACGGTTACCTACATCCTAGGTTTAACCCAACCAAGAAAAAATTAGAGAAATTTCTAAGTAATTTGAATTATGGTAATTAAGAAGGGATGAGAAGCAATATGTATCCTAGTTGTTGAACCCTAGATGGAGTTGATTTCAAACCTGGCTAAGCTGGATCAGATCGGTGTAGTTCTTCAGCGGGGCTTACAGTAGTTAAGACTCGTTGCGGAGTAGCGTAGTTTAGACTCGTTTTGGAGTGTCGAAAGTTTATACTCATTCCGAAGTTAAGGGATAATTTATATGTCCGTCTCGGAAATTACGGTAGTTTGAGCTCATTCTGGAGCGGACAGCATAGTTTTAGGGTCATTTAGGAGCGTCGGGATTGATTAATTTTTGGTGTCTTTTCATTTTTTAATGTCTTTGGTCTTTTTTGATATTTTCTAATTTTTTGGATAGTAGTTTAGGCTCAATGGAGAGAAGGGGGAGCAGGCAAGCTCGCTAAAGTTATAATTTTGGGTTTTCTGGAGATTTAAACGTTTTTCGGTTTTCTGTTTTTATTCGGGTACTTTAGGATCATTCCGGAGCGGGGGCAGTTTAGGATCTTACCAAGTCATATCCTAAGTAGTTTAGGCTCGTGCAAGTATTGAGCTTACATCTTAGTCTAATCTAGGATTAATCAAATTTTCTAAGGGTTGTCCTAGAATTATCTTAACATTTGTTTAAGGATTACCCTAAACAGAGAGTTTCATTAACTATGGCAAATTAACTCAAAAAAAGAATTAGGTTTAAGCAAATTAACCTAGGTTACCTAATGATTAAGCCTATGGAAACTAACCTAAGGGTTATTTAAAAATCTGATTTTAGGTTAGATAAAACTAACCTAGAAACCAACAAAAGAAAGAATCTT
Source organism: Tetracentron sinense (assembly GCA_015143295.1). Taxonomy (NCBI): domain Eukaryota; kingdom Viridiplantae; phylum Streptophyta; class Magnoliopsida; order Trochodendrales; family Trochodendraceae; genus Tetracentron; species Tetracentron sinense. Next base: position 8,517 of record JABCRI010001393.1, read on the forward strand.
AAAATCCAAATTACATTTAACCTAAACTAAAAATCAGATTTAAAGCATTGAGACAAATCTAATTTAAAACAAACTTAACTAGATTACAGGTTAACCTATTATTAGAAAAGGATATAACCAAAGCTAATATAAAGCTAAACTAAAGGCTAATCTAAAACTAAAAGCAGCAGAATTTTTTTCAAATCAAAACAAACATAGGAATTAATTGAGAGCATATCTAAACTAAACATAACCAATTTAAAACAAAAACCAAGGAATGGGGGGGGCGAGGGGATATCAACAGCTACTGCCGTGGCGGATGGAAAAAGGGATGGAGGCCCAAACCGGAGAAGAGAGTTGGGGGTGCTGCTGTGCAGGTTCCCTACTTGCCGAACCAAAGAAGACCGTCGGGAGGTTCTACTGGTTGCTATTGCCGCTGATCAGGGCATGAAAGAGGGTGTTGCAGGGGATGGAGGATGCCGTTGGGCTGATGCTACGAGGGAGGAGATGGGGGACCAATGGTTGTTGGTCCGAGGGCAGAAATGAACGGCTCGTGAGGGAAAATGGGTTGAAGAGGAGACAGTTGTGGGTGTGAACAGGGGCTGTTACTGGGACAGTTAGTCGAGGTGAAATGTGGTTGTTTTGAGGACTGTTATGGGTGTGAACATGTGTTGTGAGTTGACGGAGAAGGTGAGCTGGCTGGTGGGGGGCTTTGTTGTGTGTACAAAGGGTGAGCCGAGAGGGATTTTCCTCTTCTCTTCTTCTTTTTTTTTCCTTCCTCCCCTTCCTCTCCTTTTACTTCCAAGATCTGACTAGTTCTACCGGATTTTATTAATAATAGAATCATGATTACAAAGCTTCACGATGTAAAGTCTCCTGTTGATTCACACGAACCTTCTTTGTTGCTCAAAACTTTTCTCCAACAGAAGGGGATGGCTCTTCCCAATCACACCTCGAAGTAGGATCAAAATCTAACCTTAAGAGAGAAAGATAGATGTTCGTAAGGTTTAAAGGGAGATGGAGGGCGTCTGTAAGATCAAGGGGGCATCCAAGTAGAGAGGAGATAAGAGAGGGGCGTTCCAACTATATGGTGGCTTGTTTGGGTTTCTCTAATGAGAGATCCCATATATATATAGAGGAGAGAGTCCTCCTTTTTGAAACACATTTTCTAGTATAAACAAATATTATCTAAATTAAAAAAGAACTATCTAAACTAAACGTAGAAACTATCCGAATCAAATTAGGATTCTCCTTTCCTATTATCTAAATCCTGATTAGATAAGGAATAATCCTATTCCAATTTGAAACTAACAACTAGCAACCAAAAAGAAAGGAGGACAGAGAGAGAGGGGCATTCCACCCTAAGCGGGTGCCTTTCTTACAAACCCTAGTATTAATCTAATTCTCAATTAAATTAATAAATAGAGAGAGTGTGGGACGTCCCACACTAGGCCCGGTCCACTCTCTTACACTCTATGATCTTTAATATTTATATCACATATTAACAATAACGCTACTATACAATATAGTTGAAAACATGGATGAAATTAATTAATTAAATTAAAGATTTGGGCAGCTCTTAGAGTGTGGGAACTAAAGGGATCCCCTATTTCCGGTTCTGGAACCAAAAGATTCTTCTCCAAGATGTAGCCTTGTTACTAGGAAACACTTTCCAATTAATATTCCTTTATGTACTTCAAATTTCATCTACGTCTCTGAACTTCCACTAACCCCAATAGCGTCCATTAACACATTGTGATCAAACCTCCGAGAAAGAGAGAATTACATGTCAATAATTTCTATTACTAAAGTTTACAGGCTAGTCCTTCCACCAGCAAATATTGCATATAACTTTCGGGATAGTATCTTATAATATCTTAATCCTTTGCTGATATTGAGAACTCTTTCAGCTGAAACTTTTCGTCAAATTGAATTCAAAAACGATTTGAAATTCATTAAGGAGTGGTGGAATAGGACCCAGGTAAATATGTGGATAAGGGCATACGGTATAGGTCATAGTCTAGGTAAGCTATACGGTTAAGTCCCGGTGAAGGTGTTAGGCACCCCGGGGCCCCCGTTTACAACGGTTACCTAGTTCCTAGGTTTAACCCAAACAAGAAAAAACTAGAGAAATTCCTAAGTAATTTGAGTTATACTAATTAAGAAGGGATGAGAAGCAATATCTAACCTAGTTGTTTAACCCTCGATTGGGTTGATTTCAAACCCGACTAAGCGGGATCTGATGGGTGTAGTTCTTCCGCGGGGCTTATAGTGGTTAAGACTCGTTTCGGAGTGTTTATAGTTTATACTCATTCCGGAGTTAAGGGATAATTTATGTGTTCGTCTCGGAAATTACGGTAGTTTAAGCTCATTCTGGAGCGGACAACATAGTTTTAGGCTCATTAGGAGCGTCGGGAATGATTAAATTTTGGTGTTTTTTCATTTTTTTAGGTTTTTGGTATTTTTTGATATTTTCTAATTTTTTGGATAGTGGTTCAGGCTCAATGGAGAGCAGGGGGAGCAGGAAAGCTCGCTAATGATATAATTTTGGGTTTTCTGGAGATTTAAACGTTTTTCGGTTTTTTGTATTTAATGGGGTACTTTAGGATCGTTTCGGAGCGGGGGCAGTTTAGGATCTTACCAAGTCATATCCTAAGTAGTTTAGGCTCGTGCAAGTATTGAGCGTACATCGTAGTATAATCTAGGGTTAATCAAATTTTCAAAGGGTTGTCCTAAAATTATCTTAACATTTGTTTAAGGATTACCCTAAACAGAGAGTTTCCTTAACTATGGCAAACTAACTCAAAAAAGAATTAGGTTTAAGCAAATTAACCTAGGTCACCTAATGATTAAGCCTATGGAAACTAACCTAAGGGTTATTTAAAAATCTGATTATAGGTAAGTTAAAACTAACCTAGAAACCAACTCAAGAAAGAATCTTGAAATCCAAATTACATTTAACCTCAACTAAAAATCAGATTTAAAGCATTGAGACAAATCTAACTTAAAACAAACTTAACTAGATTACAGGTTAACCTATTACCAGAAAAGGATATAACAAAAGCTAATATAAAGCTAAACTAAAGGCTAATCTAAAACTAAAATTAGCAAAATTTTTTTCAAATCAAAACTAACATAGGAGTTAATTGAGAGCATATCAAAACTAAACATAACCAATTTAAAACAAAAACAAAGGAATGGGGGGGGGGCGGAAGGGATATCAATTGCTATTGCTGTGGCAGATGGAAAAAGGGATGAAGGCCCAAACCGAAGAAGAGAGTTGGGGGCGCTGCTGAGCGGGTTCCCTACTTGCCGAATCAAAGAAGACCGTTGGGAGGTTCTACTGGTCGCATTTGCCGCTGATCTGGGCATGAATGAGGGTTTTGCAGGGGATGGAGGATGCCGTTCGGCTGATGCTACGAGGTAGGAGATGGGGGACATATGGTTGCTGGTCTGAGGGCAGAGATGGACTGCTCGTGAGGGAAAATGGGCTTAAGAGGGAACTGTTGTGGGCGTGAACAGGGGCTGTTACTGGGTCCTTTAGGGGAGGTGAAATGTGGTTGTTTTGAGGACTGTTATGAGTGTCAACATGTGCTGTGAGTTGATGGAGAAGGTGAGCTGGCTGGAGGGGGGCTTTGGTGTGTGTACAAAGCGAGAGCCGAGAGGGATTTTCATCCTCTCTTCTCCTTCTTTTCTTTTCCTTCCTCTCCTTCTCCTTCAACGTGAGAGGCACAGTGAGCTGCCTAAGAGATTGCGAGAGGAAGAGAGTGGTGTGGTTGAGAGGATTTGGTGGTGCCTTGGGGTTCAACACAAGGATCTTACCTCCTCTTCTCCTCTCTTATGTGGAATGGGAGTGAGATGGTAAGTGGGTGACGAAACTGGTGGGCCTGTGAGGTGAGGGCTTGGCTTGGCATTACCATTATAACAGAATATTGCTTTATGGTTCTATAGCTCTTGCACAGTACCAAATCCATTAATCTATAGTAACCTAAATCAGTTTTCAACTTTACATACATAATCAGAACATCTCACTTTGCAGGCAAAATTTGAACATGGATGAACTACTATATGCTATAGCATAAAACTGAGTTTGAGCAACGAACAACAAAACATATTGGGAATTCAGTTAGTGGTACACAGATTCTTGTGTATATAAGATATATTGGTCCAGACAAAAATACGGATAAGTATGTCTCTCTAAGCAAGTGTGTATACATTATAAATATCCTACGAATGCTCATTCGAGTATGTAACAACATGCGTGTTTGAATTCCAAATTTATGCCGTATTAGTTTGATGGTATTGTACGTAAGCGCTTAAATTTTCCACCCTTCCTTTTGAGGGAATCATCTAGAGAGCATTTAAAAATTAAGGTGAGAGGAAGGAGCTTCATATCACTCATCACGCATCTATCTCGGACTATTTCTTATATAACTACCATACTCCAACCACCCCCAACATAAAGATCAATCACAAAAATTTGAACTTCTAAACTAAAAATCAGATTTCTTTGACAAAAAATAATACCCAAAAATTGTGAAGCTTCTCCGGGGAAGTGAAGTTCGAAAGTATGCATCTTTTTAATTTTACTATACAAGTCTTAGATAGGCATACATCATTTCCAAGATCTAACCTGTTCTACCTGAATTATTAATGATAGAATCATGATTAGAAAGTTTCACGATGTAAAGTCTCTTGTTGATTCAAACGAACCTTCTTTGTTGCTCAAAAATTTTCTCCAGCGGAAGTTGATGGCTCTTCCTTTTCACACCTCGAACTAGGATCACAATCTAACCACAAGAGAGAAAGAGAGAAGTTCGTCCGGTTTAAAGGGAGCGAGAGGGCGTCTGTGAGATCAAGGGAGCATCCTAGTAGAGAGGAGATAAGAAAGGGGTGTTCCAACTATAAGGTGGCTTGTTTGGGTTTCTCTAATGAGAGATCCCAAATATATATAGAGGAGAGAGTCCTTCTCCTTTTTGAAACACATTTTCTAGTATAAACAAATACTGTCTAATTTAAAAAAGAACTGTCTAAACTAAACTTAGAGACTATTCTAATCAAATTAGGATTCTCCTTTCCTATTATCTAAATCCTGATTAGATAAGGAATAATCCTATTCCAAATTGAAACTAACAACTAGCAACCAAAAAGGAAGGAGGACAGAGAAAGAGGGAAATTCCACGCTAACGGGTGCCTTTCTTACAAAACCTAGTATTCATCTAATTCTCGATTAAATTAATAAACAGAGAGTGTGGGACGTCCAACACTAGGCCGGGTCTACTCTCTTACACTCTATCCTCTTTAATATTTATGTCACATATTAACAATAACGCTACTATACAATATAGTAGAAAGGATGGTTGAAACTAATTAATTAAATTAAAGATTTGGGCAGCTCTTAGTGTGTGGGATCGAAAGGGATCCCCTATTTCCGGTTGTGGAACCAAATGCTTCTTCTCCAAGATGTAGCCTTGTTACTAGGAAACACTTCCCAATTCATATTCCATTATGTACTTCAAATTTCACTTACGTCTCTGGGCTTACACTAACCACAATAACGTCCATTAACACATTGTGATCAAACCTCCGGGAAAGAGAGAATTACATGACAATAATTTCTATTACTAAAGTTTACAGTCTAGTTCTTCCACCAAAAAATGATGCACATAACTTACGGGATAATATCTTATAATGTCTTAATGCTTTGCTTATATTGAGAACTCGTTCAGTTGATACTTTTCGTCAAATTGAACTGTCAAAAATGATTTTAAATTCATTAGAAGAATAATTATACTTATTTTCTATATTTAGAAAATATTCATTTCGATAAAACCATTTTAACGATAAATACCAGCTGGATTTCCAAGTCCAGTTTGACAAGTATCAACAGAACATTTACCCCATTAAGGAGTGGAGAAATCCTTATTGAGTGTCCACATATTTCTTCAAGCATTAGGTACATAAATCAACTTGCTGAATTATTCTCAAACCCTGAATTTGTCACAGGGCTTCCAAGTCAGGCCCTACGGAGGAAGGACGCTAAATAACTTCTGAAGATTTGGAATCGCCATGTATTTTATTGAAGGGAAATAGGACCCGGGTAAATATGTGGAGAAGGGCCTATGGTCTAGGTTAGAGTCTAGATAAGCTATACGGTTAAGTCCCGGTGAAGGTGTTAGGCACCCTGGGGCCCTCGTTTACGACGGTTACCTACTGCCTAGGTTTAACCCAAACAAGAAAAAATTAGAGAAATTCTTAAGTAATTTGAGTTCTGCGAATTAAGAAAGGATGAGAAGCAATATTTATCCTAGTTGTCGAACACACAATTGGGTTGCCTTCAAACCTGGCTAAGCGGAATCAGACCGGTCTAGTTCTTCCGCGGGGCTTACTATAGTTAAGACTCGTTGCAGAGTAGTGTAGTTTAGATTCGTTTTGGAGTGTCGGTAGTTTATACTCATTCCGGAGTTGAGGGATAATTTATGTGTTTGTCTCAGAAATGACGGTAGTTTAAGCTCATTCTGGAGCGGACAACACAGTTTTAGGCTCATTTAAGAGCACCGGGATTGATTAAATTTTGGTGTCTTGACTCTGTAATGTTTTTGGTCTTTTTTGATATTTTTTAATTTTTTGGATAGTAGTTTAGGCTTAACCCGGAGCAGGGGGAGCAGGCAAGCTCGCTAATGTTATAATTTTGGGTTTTCTGGATATTTAAACGTTTTCTGGTTTTTTGTTTTTATTGGGGTACTTTAGGATCGTTTCGGAGCGGTGGCAATTTAGGCTCTTACCAAGTAATACCCTAAGCAGTTTAGGCTCGTGCAAGTATTGAGCTTACATCGTAGTCTAATCTAAGGTTAATCAAATTTTCTAAAGGTTGTCCTAGAATTATCTTAACATTTTTTAAGGATTACCCTAAAAAGCGAGTTTCATTAACTATGGCGAACAAACTCAAAAAAGAACTAGGTTTATGCTAATTAACCTAGGTCAGCTAGTGATTAAGCCTATGGAAACTAACCTAAGGTTTATTTAAAAATTTGATTTTAGGTAAGTTAAAACTAATGTAGAAACCAACTAAAGAAAGAATCTTGAAATCCAAATTACATTTAACCTAAACTAAAAATCAGATTTAAAGCATTGAGAGTAATCTAACTGAAAAAAAACTTAACTAGATTACAAGCTAACCTATTATTAGAAAAGGATATAACCAAAGCAAATATAAGGCCAAACTAAAAGCTAATCTAAAACTAAAAGCAGCATAATTTTTTTCAAATCAAAACTAACATAGGAATTAATTGAGAGCATATATAAACTAAACATAACCAATTTAAAACAAAAACAAAAGCATGGGGGGGGGGGGGAGGGGATATCAACTGCTACTGTCGTGTAGCGGATGGAAAAATGGATGCAGGCCCAAACCTGAGAAGAGAGTTGGGGGCCCTGCTGTGCGGGTTCCCTATTTGCCGAACCAAAGAAGACTGTTGGGAGGTTTTACTGGTTACCATTGCCGCTGATATGGGCATGAATGAGAGTGTTGCATGGGATGGAGGCTGTCGTTGGGCTGATGCTACGAGGGAGGAGATGGGGGAACAATAGTTGCTAGTCCGAGGGCAGAGATGAACTGCTCGTGAGGGAAAATGGGTTGAAGAGGGGCTGTTGTGGGCGTGAATAGGGGCGGTTATTGGGACTGTTAGTGGAGGTGAAATGTGGTTGTTTTGAGCACTGTTATGGGTTTGAACATGTGTTGTGTGCTAATGGAGAGGGTGAGCTGGCTGGTGGGGGGCTTTGGTGTGTGTACAAACAGTGAGCCGAGAGGGATTTTCCTCCTCTCTTCTCCTTCTTTTCTTTTCCTTCCTCTCCTTCTCCTTCAACGTGAGAGGGGATGCAAGCTGCCTAAGAGATTGTGAGAGGACGAGAGTGGTGTGGTTGAGAGCATTTGGTGGTGCCTTGGGGTTCAACACAAGGATCTTACCTCATTTTCTTGTCTCTTAGGTGAAATGGGGGTGAGATGGTGAGTGGGTGATGAAACTGGTGGGCTTGTGAGGTGAGGGCTTGGCTTGGGTGTTATCATTATAACATAATATAACTTCATAATTCTATAGCTCTTGCAAAGTACCAAATCCTTTAATCTATAGTCAACTAAATCAGTTTTCAACTTTACATACATAATCTGAACATCTCACTTTTTCGGCAAAATCTGTTCATGCATGAACTACTCTATGCTAGAGCATAAAATTGACTAAATATTTTCAAACCATAATTTTGCTATCCTATTTAGCAAATAGTAGCAAAAAGCTCAGAAACTCTAATTCTTCTTATCGGTAGAAATTAAGCATAATGATTCAATTATTAAAATCTAAAATAAGGGTGAGGAATAACATATCTCTATTTCGGCTGATGCATAGTAGAAACCACTGTCCTTAAATACGACATTGCCCCTCAAGTAACTTTAGTGCACAAGGGAAGAAATGTTGTCGTCTTGATTTGAAGTGCCCAATAAATAACGCCTGAAAAGTAACAATGTGAGAACTAGCTGATTTGAGCAACAAACTACAAAACATATGCGGAATTCAGTTAGTGTATGTCCATAGATTCTTGTGTATATAAGATATATTAGTCCAGACACAGATGCGGATAAGTATGTCTCTCTAAGCAAGTGTGTATACATTATAAATATCTTACGAATGCTCATTCGAGTATGCAACAACATGCGTGTTTGAATTACAAATTTATGTCTTATTAGTTTGATGGTATTGCACGTAAGCTCTTAAAATTTCCACCTTTTCTTTTGAGGGAATTATTTAGAGAGCATTTAAAATTTGAGGTGAGATTATGGTGCTTCATATCACTCATCACACATTTTTTGGTTTTTTATTTTTATTGGGGTACATTAGGATCGTTTCGGAGCGGTGGCAATTTAGGCTCTTACCAAGTCATACCCTAAGCAGTTTAGGCTTGTGCAAGTATTGAGCTTACATCTTAGTCTAATCTAGACTTAATCAGATTTTCTAAGGGTTGTCCTATAATTATCTTAACATTTGTTGCAGGATTACCCTAAAAAGAGAGTTTCATTAACTATGGCTAACAAACTCAAAGAAGAATTAGGTTTAAGCAAATTAACCTAGGTCACCTAATGATCAAGCCTATGGAAACTAACCTAAGGTTTATTTTAAAATCTGATTTTAGGTAAGTTAAAACTAACCTAGAAACCAACTAAAGAAAGAATCTTGAAATCCAAATTACATTTAACCTCAACTAAAAATCAGATTTAAAGCATACAGACTAATCTAACTTAAAACAAACTTAACTAGATTCCAGGCTAACCTATTATTAGAAAAGGATATAACCAAAGCTAATATAAAGCTAAACTAAAGGCTAATCTAAAACTAAAAGCCACAGAACTTTTTTCAAATCAAAACTAACATAGGAATTAATTGAGAGCATATCTAAACTAAAAAAAACAAAAACAAATGAATGGGGGGGGGGGGAGGGGGCAGAGGGGATATCAACTGCTACTGCAGTGGCGGATGGAAAAAGGGATGCAGGCCCAAACTGGAGAAGAGAGTTGGGGGCGCTGCTGTGTGGGTTCCCTACTTGAGGAAACAAAGAAGACCGTTGGGAGGTTCTACTGGTTGCTATTGCCGCTGATTTGGGCAAGAATGAAGGTGTTGGAAGGGATGCAGGATGCCGTTGGGCTGATGCTACAAGGGAGGAGATGGAGGACCAATGGTTGCTGGTCCGAGGGCAGAGATGGGCTGCTCGTGAGGGAAAATGGGCTGAGAGGAGACTGTTGTGGGCGTGAACAGGGGCTGTTACCGGGACTGTTAGTGGAGGTGAAATGTGGTTGTTTTGAGGACTGTTATGGGTGTGAACATGTGCTTCGAGCTGATGCAGAAGGTGAGCTGGCTGGTGGGGGGCTTTGGTGTGTGTACAAAGGGTGAGCTGAGAGGATTTTCCTCCTCTCTTCTCCTTCTTTTCTTTTCCTTCCTCTCCTTCTCCTTCAACGTGAGAGGGGCTGCAAGCTGCCTAAGAGATTGCGAGAGGAAGAGAGTGGTGTGGTTGAGAGCATTTGGTGGTGCCTTGGGGTTCAACACAAGGATCTTACCTTCTCTTCTCCTCTCTTAAGTGAAATAGGGGTGAGTTGGTGAGTGGGTGACGAAACTAGTGGGCATGTGAGGTGAGGGCTTGGCTTGGGCGTATCATTATAACATAATATAGCTTTATAGTTGTATAGCTCTTGCAAAGTACCAAATCCTTTAATCTATAGTCAACTAAATCAGTTTTAAACTTTACATACATAATCAGAAAATCTCACTTTGCAGGCAAAATTGGTACATGCATGAACTACTCTATGCTATAGCATAAAATTCACTAAAAAATTTTTAACCAGAATTTTGGTATCCTATTTAGCAAATAGTAGCAAAAGCTCAGAAACTCTAATTCATCTTATCGAGAGACATTAAGCATAATGATTCAATTATTAAAATCTAAAATACGGGTGAGGAACAACATATCTCTATTTCGGCTGATGCATGTCAGAAACCACTGTCCTTAAATCCGACGTTGCCCCTCAAGCAACTCTAGTGCACATGGGATGAAATGTTGTCGTCTTGATTCAAAGTGCCCAACAAATAATGCCTGAAAAGTAACAATGTGAGAACAAGTTGATTTGAGCAACGAACAACAAAACGTATTGGGAATTCAGTTAGTGTATGTGCACAGATTCTTGTGTATATAAGATATATTAGTACAGACACAGATGCGGATAAATATGTCTCTGTAAGTGTGTATACATTGTAAATATCTTAAGAATGCTCATTCCAGTATGTAACAACATGCGTGTTTCAATTCCAAATTTATGCCTTATTAGTTTGACGGTATTGCACGTAAGCGCTTAAATTTTCCACCTTTCCTTTTGAGGGAATCGTCTAGAGAGCATTTAAAAATTGAGGTGAGAAGAAGGTGCTTCATATCACTCTTCACACATCTATCTGGGACTGTTTCTTATATAACTACCGTACTCTAAACACCACCAACATAAAGATAAATTAGAATAATTTGAACTTATTCTAAACTAAAATCAGATTTCGTAAAAAAAAAATAATACCCAAGAATTGTGAAGCTTCTCTGGGGAAGTGAAGGTCGAAAGTATACCTTTTTTAATTTTACTACACAAGTCTTAGATGGGCATACATCGTTTCCAAGATCTGACTAGTTCTACCTGAATTTATTAATGATAGAATCATGATTACAAAGCTTCACGATGTAAAGTCTCCTGTTGATTCACACGAACCTTCTTTGTTGCTCAAAACTTTTCTCAAACGGAAGTTGATGGCTTTTCCTGATCACACCTTGAAGTAGGAACACAATCTAACCGCAAGAGAGAAAGACAGAAGTTCCTACGGTTTAAAGGGAGAGAGAGGGCGTCTGTAAGATCAAGGGGGTGTCCAAGTAGAGAGGAGATAAGAGAGGGGCGTTCCAACTTTATGGTGGCTTGTTTGGGTTTCTGTAATGAGAGATCCCATATATATATAGAGGAGAGAGATCCCATATATATTTAGAGGAGAGAGTCCTTATTATCTAAATCCTGATTAGATAAGGAATAATCCTATTCCAATTTGAAACTAACAACTAGCAACCAAAAAGGACGGAGGACAGAGAGAGAGAGGCATTCCACCCTAAGCGGGTGCCTCTCTTACAAACCCTAGTATTAATCTAATTCTCAATTAAATTAATAAATAGAGAGAGTGTTGGATGTCCCACACTAGGTCGGGTCCACTCTCTTACACTCTATCCTCCTCAATATTTATATCACATATTAAGAAAAACGCTACTATACAATATAGTAGAAAACATGGAGGAAACTAATTAATTAAATTAAAGATTTCGGCAGCTCTTAGTGTTTGGGAACTAAAGGGATCCCCTATTTCCGGTTGTTAAACCAAATGCTTCTTCTCCAAGATGTAGCCTTGTTACTAGGAAACACTTTCCAATTCATATTCCATTATGTACTTCAAATTTCATCTACGTCTCTGGACTTCCACTAACTACAATAACGTCTATTAACACATTCTGATCAAACCTCCGGGAAAAAGAGAATTACATGTCAATAATTTCTATTACTAAAGTTTACAGTCTAGTCCTTTCCGCCAACAAATATTGCATATAACTTACGGGATAATATCTTATAATGTCTTAATCCTTTGCTTATATTGAGAACTCTTTTAGTTGATACTTTTCATCAAATTGAATTTTCAAAACTGATTTCAAATTCATTAAAAGAATAATTATACTTTTTTTCTATATTTAGAAAATAATCATTTCGATAAAACCATTTCATTGATAAATACCAGCTGGATTTCCAAGTCCAATTTGACAAGTATCAACTGAACATTTACCCCATTAAGAAGTGGTGGAATCCTTATTGAGTGCCCACACATTGCTTCAAACATTAGGTACATAAATCAACTTGCCGAATTATTCCCAAACCCTGACTTTGTCACTATGCTTCCGGGCCAGGCCCTAAGGAGGAACGATGCTAAATAACTTCACAAGATTTGGAATCGCCACCTTTTTATTTTAAGGGAAATAGGACCCGGGTAAATATGTGGATAAGGGCCTACGGTCTAGATTAGAGTCTAGGTAAGCTATACGGTTAAGTCCCGGTGAAGGTGTTAGGCAGCCCGGGCCCCTGTTTACGATGGTTACCTACTTCCTAGGTTTAACCCAAACAAGAAAAAATTAGAGAAATTCCTAAGTAATTTGAGTTATGCTAATTAAGAAGGGATGAGAAGCAATATCTATCCTAGTTATTGAACCCTCGATTGGGTTGCCTTCAAACCCGGCTAAGCGGGATCAGACCAGTGTAGTTCTTCCGCAGGGCTTACAGTAGTTAAGACTTGTTGCGGAGTAGCGTAGTTTAGACTCATTTCGGTGTGTTGGTAGTTTATACTCATTCCGGAATTGATGGATAGTTGTTGTGTTCATCTAGGAAATTACGGTAATTTAAGCTCATTTTGGAGTGGACAACATAGTTTTAGGCTCATTTAGGAGCGCCCGGATTGATTAAATTTTGGTGTCTTGACTTTCTAATGTATTTGGTCTTTTTTGATATTTTCTATTTTTTTGGATTGTAGTTTAGGCTCAATGCAGAGCAGTGGGAGCAGACAAGCTCGCTAAAATTATAATTTTGGGTTTTCTGGATAGTTCAACGTTTTTCGATTTTTTTTTATTGGGGTACTTTAGGATCGTTTCGGAGCGGTGGCAGTTTAGGCTCTTACCAATTCATACCCTAAGCATTTTAGACTCGTGCAAGTAGAGCTTAAATCTTAGTCTAATCTAGGGTTAATCAAATTTTCTAAGGGTTGTCTTAGAATTATCTTAACATTTGTTTAAGGATTATCCTAAAAAGAGAGATTCAATAACTATGGCTAACTAACTAAAAAAAGAATTAGGTTATGGCAAATTAACCTAGGTCACCTAATGATTAAGCCTACGGAAACTAACCTAAGGTTTATTTAAAAATCTGATTTTAAGTGAGTTAAAATGAACTTAGAAACCAACTAAAGAAAGAATCTTGAAATCCAAATTACACTTAACCTAAACAAACAATCAGATTTAAAGCTTCAAGACTAATCTAACTTAAAACAAACTGAACTAGATTACAGGCTAACCTATTATTAGAAAATGATATAACCAAAGCTAATACAAAGCGAAACTAAAGGCTAATCTAAAACTAAAAGTAGTAGAATTTTTTTCAAATCAAAACTATCATAGGAATTAATTGAAAGCATATCTTCACAAAACATAATCAATTTAAATCAAAAACAAAGGAATAGGGGGGGGGGGGATATCAACTGCAACTGTCATCGCGGATGGAAAAAGGAATGCAGCCCAAACCGGAGAAGAGAGTTGGGGGCACTGCTGTGTGGGTTCCCTACTTGCCGAACGAAAGAAGACCATTGGGAGGTTCTACTGGTTGTTATTGCCTCTGATCTGGACATGAATGAGGGTGTTGCAAGGGATGGAGGATGTCGTTGGGCTGATGCTATGAGGGAGGAGATGGGGGACCAATAGTTGCTGGTCCGAGGTCATAGATGAACTGCTTTTGAGGGAAAATGGGCTGAAGAGGGGACTGTTGTGGGCGTGAAAAGGGGCTGTTACTGGGAGTGTTAGTGGCGGTGAAATGTGGTTGTTTTGAGGACTGTTATCGGTGTGAACATGTGTTGTGAACTGATGGAGAAATTGAGCTGCCTGGTGGGGGGCTTTGGTGTGTTACAATGGGTGAGCCAAGAAGGATTTTCCTCCTCTCTTCTCCTTCTTTTCTTTTCCTTCCTCTCCTTCTCCTTCAACGTGAGAGGGGCTGCAAGCTGCCTAAGGGATTGCGAGAAGAAGAGAGTGGTGTGGTTGATAGCGTTTGGTGGTGCCTTGGGGTTCGTTCAACATTAGGATCTTACCTCCTCTTCTCCTCACTTAGGTGGAATGGAGGTGAGATGGTGAGTGGGTGACGAAATTGGTGGGCATGTGAGGTGAGGGCTTGGCTTGGGCATATCATTATAACATAATATAGCTTCATAGTTCTATAGCTCTTGCAAAGTACCAAATCCTTTAATCTATAGTCAACTAAATCAGTTTTCAACTTTACATACATAATCAGAACATCTCACTTTGCAGACAAAATTTGTACATGCACGAACTACTCTATGCTATACCATAAAATTGACTAAAAATTTTCAAACCAGAATTTTGCTATCTTATTTAGCAAATAATAGCAAAAAGCTCAGAAACTCTAATTCTTCTTATCGGTAGAAATTAAGCATAATGATTCAATTAATAAAATCTAACATAAGGGTGAGGAACAACATATCTCTATTTCGGCTTATGCATGGTAGAAACCACTGTCCTTAAATCCGACGTTGCCCCTCAAGCAAGACTCTAGTGCCCAGAGGATGAAATGTTGTCGTCTTGATTCAAAGTGCCCAAAAACTAACGCCGGAAAAGTAACAATATGAGAACTAGCTGATTTGAGCAACGAACAACAAAACATATTTGGAATTCAATTAGTGTATGTGCACGGATTCTTGTGCATATAAGATATATTAGTCCAGACACAGATGCGGATAAGTATGTCTCTCTAAGTAAGTGTGAAAATATTATAAATATCTTAATAATGCTCATTCGAGTATGTAACAACATGCGTGTTTCAATTCCAAATTTATGCCTTATTAGTTTGATGGCATTGCACATAAGCGCTTAAAATTTCCACCTTTCCTTTTTAGGGAATCATCTAGAGAGCATTTAAAAATAGAGGTGAGATGAAGGTGCTTCATATCACTCATCACATATCTATCTGGGACTGTTTCTTATATAACTACCATACTCTAAACACTACCAACATAAAGATAAATTACAAAAATTTGAACTTCTTCTAAACTAAAAATCAGATTTCGTAAAAAAAAATAATACCCAGGAATTGTGAAGCTTCTCTGGGGAAGTGAAGGTCAAAAGTATACCTTTTTTACTTTTATTACACAAGTCTTAGATGGGCATACATCGTTTCCAAGATCTGACTAGTTCTACCTGATTTTATTAATGATAGAATCATGATTACAAAGCTTCACGATGTAAAGTCTCCTGTTGATTCACACAAACCTTTTTTGTTGCTCAAAACTATTCTCCAACGGATTTTATATGGTGGCTTGTTTGGGTTTCACTGATGAGAGATCCCATATATATATAGAGGAGAGCGTCCTACTTTTTGAAACACATTTTCTAGTATAAACAAATACTGTCTAATTTTAAAAAAAATTGTCTAAACTAAACTTAGAAACTATCCTAATCAAATTAGGATTTTCCTTTCCTATTAGCTAAATCCTGATTAGATAAGGAATAATCCTATTCCAATTCGAAACTAACAATGTCACGCCCCAAAATTCATATTTTTCCAAAATCTTGAGGTGCGACGTCATAGCAGATTGAATATGGTCAAAATATCATTCATTCCTTTCTCTTTATTACACAAACCATATTATCTTACAGAGCTAAAACTAAAACATTCACTTCCAACTAAACATATTTACAGTCAAAGTTCTTAAACACTGTACATCCTATCATCCAAAATATTGAGACTGGTATACCTCCCAAAATCCAGCTCTTATCTCCTTGCTTCTTACGAACCCAACAAAAAAAAACAAACTATCTCCACTACTATAGTTCACTCTGCAAAATAATAGAGATGGAAGGAATGAGCTCAACAGCTCAGCAAGTAAAAATCATATTCAATAGGGTTCATAACTAACCAAAACATGTGATGAAATAACCAATTCAGATAAAAATCAGCAAAATGTTCAAATTAATAAACATAACTGAACACTCATATAGATGCTCAGACTATAATATAACTAACGGCACTGAATACCGAGTACCACCCCTCATGACTGTTGTCAATAGAGGCCACTCATTCTCATTGATCAAATGAGTTCCACTTATACCACTTGGCCAAGGGTTCACTTGTTTGCCTGAAGGCATGGTATTCTTTTCACTGAAGCCCTTAAATCAGCATGCACATATACACATATATTCACTTGAAATTGCTTTCACTCTTGGCATCACTATTCAAATTGTAATATAGATTTCAGATTTCTATAAATCAAATCTCATTTACATTTACATCTACATTTATATCTTACTTAAAAACTTAATTAAACCACTGAAATATAAATCAAAGATATCAAGTATCATATTTAATTCCAGATATGTTTTGAAGGATTCTGTCAATGAGAAACCAAATAGGGTTTCCTTAATTAAGTAAGGATTCAAATAGATTTCCAATTAGCAACCCTAATTCAGACATGATTTGGTTATAAAGAAGTATGCTATCAAATAGAAACCAAATAGGGTTTCTTTAATCAAGTAAATAATTGCATAACCCTGATTTAGACATGATTTAATAAAAAATACAGATTGAAAACCTTATTTAAAACTCCTGTAGTAACATTCAATCAAAAACATCTTAAATCCCAAATCAATTTTACAAGAGACTAAAACCCTAAATAATATGATTACTTACTTACTTTCTGTTTGCAGAATTTGTTTCAGCAAAGCAACCAACTCATTTCCTCCTTTCTTTTCTTTTCCTTCCTTTCCTTTTCTGTTCTTTCCTTCTTCCTCTACGTACTGTTCTGTTCTGTTCTCTTTGTTTGTTTTTTTCTTGTTGCTGAGAACAAAACAAGAGAGTTTTCAAACTCTCAACAGCTGTATGGTTGGGTGGTTTCACTTCCACCCAACACATGTCTTTAACTTTTCCCTATTTCTAATTTAACCCTTGAACTCTTCTTTTATTCTTCATAAGCCTTAACCTCAAATAGATAATAATTAGCCTCCTTAATCACCAATTAACTAATTACTTACTTACTAATTATAATTAATAATAAAAATTAACCTTTATTATACTTAAGCCCTTAATCTCAAAATAGATTATAATTAACACTTTAATTACTGATTAATCAGCTAATTCATCGCTAATTATAATTTGTAATAAAAAATTAATATATATTTTTTTTCTCTCCAAAACCTACTCTACATTAGACCGGTCATTTCTGTTACTGTCGAAATTTAGAAATTATGCTCCAATTAATCGATATTATGATCTGAAGTCTAAAAGTCTTAGGGTTACTTAGGGTCTCTTAGGGCCACACCTTCTACTATAAGTATGCATACCTAAATATATTTTCTTAACTCAGATATTTAAATATGATAACTATATTTATACCTAATAACACATTATTGGTTAATCAGAAGTCGGGTCATTACAAACAACTAGCAATGAAAAGGAAGGAGGATAGAGAGAGAGAGAGGCATTCCACCCTAAGCGGGTGCCTTTCTTACAAACCCTAGTATTAATCTAATTCTCAATTAAATTAATAAATAGAGAGAGTATAGGACATCCCACACTAGGCCGGGTCCACTCTCTTACACTCTATGCTTCTTCTCCAAGATGTAGCCTTGTTACTAGGAAACACTTTCCAATTCATATTCCATTATGTACTTTAAATTTCATCTACGTCTCTGGACTTCCACTAACCAAAATAACGTCAATTAACGCATTGTGATCAAACCCCCTGAGAAAGAGAGAATTACATGTCAATAATTTCTATTACTAAAGTTTACAGGCTAGTCCTTCCACCAACAAATATTGCATATAACTTACGGGATCATATCTTATAATGTCTTAATCCTTTTGCTTATATTGAGAACTCTTTCAGTTGATACTTTTCGTCAATTTGAACTTTCAAAAACGATTTGAAATTCATTAGAAGAATAATTAAACTTATTTTCTATATTTAGAAAAGAATCATTTCATTAAAACCATTTCATCGATAAATACCAGCTGGATTTCCAAGTCCAGTTTGACAAGTATCAACCGGACATTTACCCCATTAAGGAGTGGCGAAATCCTTACTGAGTGTCCACGCACTTCTTCAAGCATTAGGTACATAAATCAACATGCCAAATTATTCCCAAACCCGGAAGTTGTCACTATTCTTCCGGGCCAGGCCCTATGGAGGAACGACGCTAAGTAACTTCACAAGATTTCGAATCGCCACCTATTTTATTTTAAGGGAAATAGGACCCGGGTAAATATGTGGATAAGGGCCTACGGTCTAGGTCAGAGTCTAGGTAAGCTATACGGTTAAGTCCCGGTGAAGGTGTTAGGCACCCCGCGGCCCCCGTTTACGACGGTTAACTACTTCTTAGGTTTAACCCAAACAAAAAAAAATTAGAGAAATTCCTAAGTAATTTGAGTTATGCTAATTTAGAAGGGATGAGAAGCAATATCTATCCTAGTTGTTGATCCCTCGATTGGGTTGCCTTCAAACCCAGCTAAGCTGGATTAGACCAGTGTAGTTCTTCCACGAGGGTTACAGTAGTTAAGACTCGTTGCGGAGTGGCATAGTTTAGACTCGTTTCGGAGTGTTGGTAGTTTATACTCATCCGCAGTTGAGGGATAATTTATGTGTTCGTCTCAGAGATAACGGCTGTTCGAGCTCATTCTGGAGCGGCCAACATAGTTTTAGGCACATTTAGGAGCGTCGGGATTGTTTAAATTTTTGTGTCTTGACTTTGTAATGTTTTTGGCCTGTTTTAATAGTTTCTTTTTTTTTGGATAGTAATTTAAGCTCAATGGAGAGCACGGGGAGCCCGGTGAAGGTGTTAGGCACCCCGGGGCCACTGTTTACGACGGTTACGTACTTCCTAGGTTTAACCCAAACAAGAAAAAATTAGAGAAATTCCTAAGTAATTTGAGTTATGCTAATTAAGAAGGAATAGAAGCAATACCTATCCTAGTTGTTGAACCCTCGATTGGGTTGCCTTCAAACCCGGCTAAGCGGGATCAGACTGGTGTAGTTCTTTTGCGGGGCTTACAGTAGTTATGACTCGTTGCGGAGTAGCGTAGTATAAACTCGTTTCGGAGTGTCGATAATTTATACTCATTCCGGAGTTGAGGGATAATTTATGTGTTCGTCCTGGAAATTACGGTAGCTTAAGCTCATTCTGGAGCCGACAACATAGTTTTAGGCTCATTTATGAGTGTCGGGATTGATTAAATTTTGGTGTCTTGACTTTGTAATGTTTTTGGACTTTTTTCATATTTTCTAATTTTTTGGATAGTAGTTTAGGCTCAATGCAGAGCACGGGGAGCAGGCAAGCTCGCTATGGTTATAATTATGGGTTTTCTGCATTTTTAAACGTTTTTGGGTTTTAGTTTTTATTGGGGTATGTTAGGATCATTTCGGAGTGGTGGCAGTTTAGGCTCTTACCAAGTCATACCCGAAGCAGTTCAGGCCCGTGCAAGTATTAAGCTTACATCTTAGTCTAATCTAGGGTTAATCAAATTTTCTAACGGTTGTCCTAGAATTATCTTATCATTCTTCAAGGATTAGCCTAAAAAGAGAGTTTCATTAACTATGGCTAACTAACTCAAAAAAGAATTAGGTTTAAGCAAATTAACCTAGGTCACCTAATGATTAAGCCTATGGAAACTAACCTAAGGTTTATTTAAAAATCTGATTTTAGGTAAGTTAAAACTAACCTAGAAACCAACTAAAGAAAGAATTTGGAAATCCAAATTACATCTAACCTAAACTAAAAATCAGATTTACAGCACCGAGACTAATTTAACTTAAAACAAACTTAACTAGATTACAACCTAACCTATTAATAGAAAAATCTAAAAGCAGAATATTTTGCAAATCAAAACTAACATAGGAATTAATTGAGAGCATATCGAAACTAAACATAACAATTTTAAAACAAAAACAAAGGAATGGGGGGGCGGGGCAGAGCGGAGGGGATATCAACTACTACTACCATGGTGGATGCAAAAAGGAATGCAGGCCCAAACCGGAGAAGAGAGTTGGGGGCGCTGCTGGGCAGGTTCCCCACTTGCCGAACGAAAGAAGACCGTTGGGAGGTTCTACTGGTTGCAATTGCCGCTGATCTGGACATGAATGAGGGTGTTGCAAAGGATGGAGGATGTCGTTGGGTAGAGGCAACGAGGGAGGAGATGGAGGACCAATGGTTGCTGGTCCGAGGGCAGAGATGAACTGCTCATGAGGGAAAATGGGCTGAAGAGGGAACTGTTGTGGGCGTGAGCAGGGGCTGTTACTGGGAGTGTTAGTGGAGGTTAAATGTGGTTGTTTTGAGGATTGTTGTGGGTGTGAACATGTGCTATGAGCTAATGGAGAAGGTGAGCTGGCTGGTGGGGGGCTTGGTGTGTGTACAATGGGTGAGCCAAGAGGGATTTTCCTCCTCTCTTCTCCTTCTTTTCTTTTCCTTCCTCTCCTTCTCCTTTAACGTGAGAGGGGCTGCAAGCTGCCTTAGAGATTGCGAGAGGAAGAGAGTGGTGTTGTTGAGAGCATTTGGTGGTGCCTTAGGGTTCAACACAAGGATCTTACCTCCTCTTTTCCTCTCTTAGGTGAAATGGGGGTGAGATGCTGAGTGAGTTACGAAACTGGTGGGCATGTGAGGTGAGGGCATGGCCTATGCGTCTCATTATAACATAATATAGCTTCATAGTTCTATAGCTCTTGCAAAGTACCAAATCCTTTAATCTATAGTCAACTATCAGTTTTCAACTTTACATACATAATCAAAACATCTCACTTTGCAGGCATAATCTGTACATGCATGAATTACTCTATGCTATAGCATAAAATTCACTAAAAATTTTCAAACCGGAATTTTGCTATCCTAATAGCAAATAGTAGCAAAAAGCTCTGAAACTCTAATTCTTCTAATCGGTAGAAATTAAGCAAAATGATTCGATTATTAAAATCTAAAACAAGGGTGAAGAACAACATATCTCTATTTCGGTTGATGCATAGTAGAAACCACTATCCTTAAATCCGACGTTGCCCCTCAAGCAAGACTCTAGTGCACATGGGATGAAATTTTGTCGTCTTCATTCAAAGTGCCCAACAAATAACACCTGAAAAGTAACAATGTGAGAACTAGCTGATTTGAGCAACGAACAACAAAATGTATTGGGATTTCAGTTAGTGTATGTGCACAGATTCTTGTGTATATAAGATATATTAGTCTAGACAAAGATGCGGATAAGTATGTCTCTCTAAGCAAGTGTGTATACATTATAAATATCTTCAGAATGCTCATTCGAGTATCTAACAACATGCGCGTTTGAATTCCAAATTTATGCCTTATAAGTTTGATGGTATTGTACGTAAGCGCTTAAATTTTCCACCTTTCCTTTTGAGGGAATCATCTAGAGAGCATTTGAAAATTGAGGTGAGATGAAGGTGCTTCATATCACTCATCACGCATCTATCTGGGACTGTTTCTTACATAATTACCGTACTCTAAACACCACCAACATAAAGATAAATTTCAAAATTTTGAACTTCGTCCGAACGAAAAATCAGATTTTGTTGACTAAAAATAATACCCAAAAATTGTGAAGCTTCTCCGGGGATGTGAAGGTCGAAAGTATACCTCTTTTTAATTTTATTACACAAGTCTTAGATGGGCATACATCGTTTCCAAGATCTGACTAGTTCTACCTGATTTTATTAATGATTGAATCATGAGTAGAAAGCTTCACGGTGTAAAGTCTCCCGTTGATTCACACGAACCTTCTTTGTTGCTCAAAACTTTTCTCCCACGGAAGTTGATGGCTCTTCCTGACCACACCTCAAAGTAAGATCACAATCTAACCGCAAGAGAGAAAGACAGAGGTTCGTACGGTTTAAAGGGAGAGAGAGGGCGTCTGTAAGATCAAAGGGGCGTCCAAGTAGAGAGGAGAAGAGAGAGGGGCGTTCCAACTGTATGGTGGCTTGTTTGGGTTTCCCTAATGAGAGATCCCATTTATATATATATAGGAGAGAGTCCATCTCCTTTTTGAAACACATTTTCTTGTATAAACAAATGCTGTCTCATTTAAAAAAGAACTGTCTAAACTAAACTTAGAAACTATCCTAATCGAATTAGGATTCTCCTTTCCTATTATCTAAATCCTGATTAGATAAGGAATAATCCTATTCATATTTGAAACTAACAATTAGCAACCAAAAAGGAAGGAGGACAGAGAGAGACCGGCATTCCACCCTAAGCGGGTGCCTTTCTTACAAACCCTAGAGTATTAATCTAATTCTCAATTAAATTAATAAACAGAGAGAGTGTGGGACATCCCAAACTAGGCCGGGTCCACCCTCTTACAATCTATCCTCTTTAATATTTAGATCACAAATTAACAATAACACTACTATACAATATAGCAAAAACATGGAGGAAACTAATTAATTAAATTAAAGATTTGGGTAGCTCTTAGTGTGTGGGAACTAAAGGGATCCCCTATTTCCGGTTGTGGAACCAAGTGCTTCTTCTCCAAGATGTAGCCTTGTTACTAGGAAACACTTTCCAATTCATATTCCATTATGTACTTCAATTTTCATCTACGTCTCTGGACTTCCACTAACCACAATAATGTCTATTAACCTCCGAGAAAGAGAGAATTACAGGTCAATAATTTCTATTACCAAAGTTTACAGTTTAGTCCTTCCACCAACAAATATTGCATATAACTTACAGGATAATATCTTATAATGTCTTAATCCTTTGCTTATATTGAGAACTCTTTCGGTTGATACTTTTTGTCAAATTCAACTTTCAAAAACGATTTGAAATTCATTAAATGAATAATTATAATTATTTTCTACATTTAGAAAATAATCATTTCGATAAAACCTATTTCATCGATAAATACCAGCTAGATTTCCAAGTCCAGTTTGACAAGTATCAACTGAATATTTACCCCATTAAGGAGTGGTGGAATCCTTATTGAGTGTCCACACACTTCTTCAAGCATTAGGTACATAAATCAACATGCCAAATTATTCCCAAACCCGGAATTTGTCACTATTCTTCCGGGCCAAGCCCTACGGAGGAACGACGCTAAGTAACTTCACAAGATTTCGAATCGCCACCTGTTTTATTTTAAGCAAAATAGGACCCAGGTAAATATGTGGATAAGGGCCTACGGTCTAGGTCAAAGTCCAGGTAAGTTATACGGTTAAGTCCCGGTGATGGTGTTAGGCACCCCGGGGCCCCTGTTTACGATGGTTACGTACTTCCTAGGTTTAACCCAAACAAGAAAAAATTAGAGAAATTCCTAAGTAATTTGACTTATGCTAATTAAGAACGGATGAGAAGCAATATCTATGCTAGTTGTTGAACCCTCGATTGGGTTCCCTTCAAACCCGGCTCAGCTCTCAAACCGGTGTAGTTCTTCCACGGGGCTTACAGTAGTTAAGACTCGTTGCAGAGCAGCGTAGTTTAGACGCGTTTCGGAGTGTCGGTAGTTTATACTCATTCTGGAGTTGAGGGATAATTTATGTGTCCGTCTCGCAAATTACAGCAGTTTAAGCTCATTCTGGAGCGGACAACATAGTTTTAGGCTCATTTATGAGCGCCAGGATTGATTAAATTTTGGTGTGTTGACTTTGTAATGTTTTTGGTCTTTTTTGATATTTTCTAATTTTTTGGATAGTAGTTTAGGCTCAATGGAGAGCAGGGGGAGCAGGCAAGCTTGCTATGGTTCTGATTTTGGGTTTTCTGGATATTTAAACGTTTTTCAGTTTTTGTTTTTATTGGGGTACGTTACGATCATTTCGGAGCGGTGGCAGTTTAGGCTCTGAGCAAGTCATACCCCAAGCAGTTTAGGCTCGTGCAAGTATTGAGCTTACATCTTAGTCTAATCTAGGGTTAATAAAATTTTCTATGGGTTGTCCTAGAATTATCTTAACATTTGTTTAAGGACTACCCGGAAAAAAGAGTTTCATTAACTATGACTAACTAACTCAAAAAAGAATTAGGTTTAAGCAAATTAACCTAGGCCACCTAATGATTAAGCCTATGGAAACTAACCTAAGGTTTATTTAAAAATCTGACTTTAGGTAAGTTAAAACTAACCTAGAAACCAACTGAAGAAAGAATCTTGAAATCCAAATTACATTTAACCTAAACTAAAAATCAGATTTAAAGCATTGAGACTAATCTAACTTAAAACAAACTTCACTAGATTACAGGCTAACCTATTATTAAAAAAGGATATAACCAAAGCTAATATAAAGCTAAACTCAAGGCTAATCTAAAACTAAAAGCAGCAAAATAATTTTCAAATCAAAACTAACATAGGAATTAATTGAGAGCATATCTAAACTAAACATAACAAATTTAAAACAAAAAGCAAGGAATGGGGGGGCGGGGCGGAGGGGATACCAACGGCTACTGCCGGGGCGGATGGAAAAAGGAATGCAGGCCCACACCGGAGAAGAGAGTTGGGGGCGCTGCTGGGCTGGTTCCCTACTTGCCGAACGAAAGAAGACCATCGGGAGGTTCTACTAGTTGCTATTGCCGTTGATTTGGACATGAATGAGGGTGTTGCAGGGGATGGAGGATGCCGTTGGGCTGAGGCTACGAGGGAGGAGATGGGGGACCAATGGTTGCTGGTCCGAGGGAAGAGATGAACTGCTCGTGAGGGAAAATGGGCTGAAGAGGGGACTGTTGTGGGCATGAACAGGGGCTGTTACTGGGACTGTTAGTGCAGGTGAAATGTGGTTTTTTTGAGGACTGTTATCGGTGTGAACATGTGTTGTGAGCAGATGGAGAAGGTGAGCAGGCTGGTGGGGGCTTTTGTGTGTGTACAATGGGTGAGCCAAGAAGGATTTGCCTGCTCTCTTCTCCTTCTTTTGATTACCTTCCTCTCCTTCATCTTCAACGTGAGAGGGGCTGCAAGCTGCCTTAGAGATTGCGAGAGGAAGAGAGTGGTGTGGTTGAGAGCATTTGGTGGTGCCTTGGGGTTCAAAAATGGATCTTATTAAACCCTCGATTGGGTTGCCTTCAAACCCGGCTATTCGGGATTAGACCAGTGTAGTTCTTTCGCGGGGCTTACAGTAGTTAAGACTCGTTGCGGAGTAGCGTAGTTTAGACTCGTTTCGGAGTGTCGGTAGTTTATACTCATTCCGGAGTTGAGGGATAATTTATGTGTTCGTCTCGGAAATTACGGTAGCTTAAGCTCATTCTGGAGTGAACAACATAGTTTTAGGCTCATTTATGAGCGCCAGGATTGATTAAATTTTGGTGTCTTGACTTTCTTATGTTTTTGGTCTTTTTTAATATTTTCTGATGTTTTGGATAGTAGTTTAGGCTCAATGCAGAGCAGGGGGAGCAGGCAAGCTCTGTAGCACCCCGGACTTTTTCCATACTTAATGAATAGCACTTTCGTAGCCAATTGGCCTTTCTCGTAGTCTAATTAATAAATAAGGGAGAAATTGGAAATTCTGAAACATCAGAAATGTTTCTTTTCGAAAGACGAGCCCAATGCAAGTTGAATCGTCGAAATCCGACGAACGAGTTGAAAGATATGGCCAAAACAGTTGAGACCTGCAGAGCACCGATCGCTCGGTCATTAATAGCGATCGATCGGTCCAAAACCGATCAATCGGTAGCTATCGACTGGTTAACTTTTTTGTATGGGAAAATTTTCCAGAGAGCTTGTTTTTGACCGGTCGCTCAGTCAAGAACACTGATCGCTCGATAGGCAACCAATCGATCGGTCATAACCACCAATCGCTCGGTCTATTGCGTTTTGCAGAATTTTATTAAGGGCTTTTTCGTCTTTTGGGTATTATACCCTTGCTTTATAAGGCTTGCCCGAGCCATATGGGTTCATAAACCCTAAGGCATCCTATTTTGAGAGAGGAGAGAGGAGAAAGGGATTTTCCCCTAGGGTTTCAACTTGAGAAAATCAAGGGTTTAAATACCCTAGAATCACCACAAGGTTGGATTTCCTCCCAAGCCAAGCCTCAAGCTTGTGGGGGGAGTCTTTCTCAAGCTAGGGCAGCGTTCTCCAAGGTACTCCTCAAGATTTTCTTGCCCAAATCAAGCACCCTTCAAGAAAGGGTTTCTTTTCTTCCAAGTTGGAGCTTCAATCAAGGGTTTCCACCCAAGATCAAGCTTTGGTTCAAGGTTAGTACACCCTTACTAGTTTACTTAGCAATAACCTAGTTCCTCTTTCAAAAAAAAATCATGTTCTTGAGTTTGGTTACCATTTCCTTTGGAATCCAACTACTATCCCTAATTTAACAAGATAAGTAGAATGGATGTGAATGTGTGGGGATGTGTGAATGGAGGAAGGGTTGAGGCGATTGGATGCCGTGTTGTTGGTTGATGAATGTGTGATGAAAATGGTGGAAGGGCATAGTACTCATAATGAATACACCCATATGTTTGGTGAAATGTTAAAACAAGAAAAATATGCACAAATGACTACAACAAGGTTGAATTCCACATGTTCGATAAAATGCTTGTACGAGACGTAGTGTAATTAAATCAAACCTATAACATGCATGAATTGTGGGGTTGTTCTATAAGTGGTAAAAATGATTAAATGCTCTTTATATTGCTTACACTCGCACATGCCTAT
Organism: Tetracentron sinense; assembly: GCA_015143295.1. Classification (NCBI taxonomy): domain Eukaryota; kingdom Viridiplantae; phylum Streptophyta; class Magnoliopsida; order Trochodendrales; family Trochodendraceae; genus Tetracentron; species Tetracentron sinense. Next base: position 35,491 of record JABCRI010001393.1, read on the forward strand.
CAATAGAAATTGGAAATGCTCTATGTTGTCCCTCGAACCATCCATGGTAAGTATAAGCTCTTGAATTTTCACATGATCGTATGAAGGATCGAAATACTACATGCTATCCCTTGAATTGTTATATCACGATGATGTCTACGATTTGCCACGCACACACAAGCATCCACGCATTAACCGGAGCTTTTCTAAAGTACAAGAAAGTTGCATGCTAAGTGTTTGATTTAATGTATGAACGAGAATCCAATGAATTTAAAGAAGACTATTAAAGCATGAATGTCAAGGGTAGGGCATATCCCTAGGATATGTCATACCTGGCTCACAAGAAAACATGATAAGCAAGGAAATGAAGATGCTAATGTGTTTCGTTCCATCATAGTCCGGGCATTAGCTGAGCAAGTAAATTTACTAGTGTGTTCCGTTCCATTATAGTCCAGGCATTAGTAAAGCAAGTCAAGATGCTAATGTGTTCCGTTCAATCATAGTCCGGGCATTAGCAAGCAAGAATAACTAGTGTGTTCCGTTCCACCATAGTCCGGGCACTAGTCAAGTCAAGGCAAGGATGCTAATGTGTTCCGTTCCATTATAGTCCGAGCATTAGCAAAGTAAAGCAAGAGCTAGTATGACCGTCCAAGTCATAGTTCGGGTACTAGTTAAATAAGACATGAGGCTAATGTGTTCTGTTCCATAGTCCGGGCATTAGTCAAGCAAGACAAGAACCTAGTACGTCCGTCCATTTCATAGTTCGGGTACTAGTTAAACATGACAAGCAAGAATAACAAGTACCTAGTATGTCCGTCCATTTCATAGTTCGGGTACTAGCTAAACAAGAATAAAATAAGGCATGTGTGATTCTCACGATACAAGAACAAGACAAGAATAAGTTGTAAATACGGAAAGCAAGTTTTGAAAACCACGAAAAGTATACTCAAGAACAAATCATGACTTTGAATATGGGTGACAATGCATGAGTTAAAATATGTGTTCAGGATTTACTTTACATTATTATTTCTTTTAGCTTCCGCACTCTGATTATGTATCTTTTGATGAACTGTATCATGTATGATATGTTAATGTTATTACTATTGTTAGCTAGTAGCTTGTACTCGCTGAGTATTCTATAATCAGCCGTACTTTTATGTCGGCAGGTACACTATACGACATATGTACACCGGTTTCTTGGATCGAGGCAGCTCAGGGTGAGCAGGAGGTCATTCAGATGGTTACCTAGGTATTAGGAAATCTTGGCATGTAGCCAATGGTTGGGATGAGTGAGAGAGAGAGAGACATGTATTTTGGGTTCTTGTGTCTGGGGAGGTTTGTATTACTTCAGTTGAGACTTAAGCTAAGGCGTTCATGTACATGTTTTGAATTTCTATCCAATTATTGTAATCAATTGCACTTGGAATATAGTGAGTTATTAAAAGAAAATTTTTAGTTCACTATTTAGCTTGCCTTGTATACTCTTTGCAGGTTGATTTAAGGTTAAGTCACATCGCTAAAGTATCTTATCTCCTAGGGGGTATTTTGGGGCGCGACAAGCTCGCTATGGCAATAATATTGGGTTTTCTTTATAATTAAACGTTTTTCGGTTTTTCATTTTTATTGGGGTACGTTAGGATCGTTTCGGAGCGGTGGCAGTTTAGGCTCTTACCAAGTCATACCCCAAGCAGTTTAGGCTCGTGCAAGTACTGAGCTTACAACTTAGTATAATCTAGGGTTAATCAAATTTTCAAAGGGTTGTCCGAGAATTATCTTAACATTTGTTTAAGGATTACCCTAAAAAGAGAGTTTCATTAACTATGGCTAACTAACTCAAAAAAGAATTAGGTTTAAGCAAATTAACCTAGGTCACCTAATGATTAAGCCTATGGAAACTAACCTAAGGTTTATTTAAAAATCTGATTTTAGGTAAGTTAAAACTAACCAAGAAACCAACTAAAGAAAGAATCTTGAAATCCAAATTACATTTAACCTAAACTAAAAATCAGATTTAATGCATTGAGACTAATCTAACTTAAAACAAACTTAACTATATTACACCCTAACCTATTATTAGAAAAGGATATAACCAAACCTAATATAAAGCTAAACTAAAGGCTAATCTAAAACTAAAAGCAACATAATATTTTTGAAATCAAAACTAACATAGGAATTAATTGAGAGCATATCTAAACTAAACATAACCAATTTTCTAAAAAAACAAAGGAATGGGGGGGCTGGGCGGAGGGGATATCAACTGCTACCGCTGTGGCGGATGGAAAAAGGAATGCAGGCCCAAACAGGAGAAGAGAGTTGGGGGCGCTGCTGGGCAGGTTCCCAACTTGCCGAACGAAAGAACACCGTTGGGAGGTTCTACTGGTGACTATTGCCACTGAGATGAATTGCTGGTGAGGGAAAATGGGCTGAAGAGGGGACTGTTGTGAGCGTGAATAGGGGCTGTTAGTGGAGGTGAAATGTGGTTGTTTTGAGGACTGTTATGGGTGTGAACAGGTGTTGTGAGCTGATGGAGAAGGTGAGCTGGCTGGTGGGGGGCTTTGGTGTGTGTACAATGGGTGAGCCAAGAGGGATTTTCCTCCTCTCTTCTCCATATTTTCTTTTCCTTCCTCTCCTTCTCCTTCAACGTGAGAGGGGCTGCAAGCTGCCTAAGAGATTGCGAGAGGAAAAGAATGGTGTGGTTGAGAGGATTTGGTGGTGCCTTGGGGTTCAACACAAGGATCTTACCTCCTCTTCTCCTCTCTTAGGTGAAATGGGGGTGAGATGCTGAGTGAGTGACGAAACTGGTGGGCATGTGAGGTGAGGGCATGGCCTATGCGTATCATTATAACATAATATAGCTTCATAGTTCTAAAGCTCTTGCAAAGTACCAAATCCTTTAATCTATAGTCAACTAAATCAGTTTTCAACTTTACATACATAATCAGACCATCTCCCTTTGCAGGCAAAATTTGTACATGTAAGAACTACTCTATGCTATAGCATAAAATTGACTAAAAATTTTCCAACCAGAATTTTGCTATCCTATTTAGCAAATAGTAGCAAAAAGCTCAGAAACTCTAATTCTTCTTATCGGTAGAAATTAAGCATAATGATTCAATTATTAAAATCTAAAATAAGGGTGAGGAAAAACATATCTCTATTTCGGTTGATGCATGGTAGAACCACTGTCCTTAAATCTAACGTTGCCCCTCAAGCAAGACTCTAGTGCACATGGGATGAAATTTTGTCGTCTTGATTCAAAATGCCCAACAAAGAACGCCTGAAAAGTAATAATGTGAGAACTAGCTGATTTGAGCAACGAACAACAAAACGTATTGGGAATTCAATTAGTGTATGTGCACAGATTCTTGTGTATATAAGATATATTAGTCTAGACACAGATGCGGATAAGTATGTCTCTCTAAGCAAGTGTGTATACATTATAAATATCTTAAGAATGCTTGTTCGAGTATGTAACAAAATGCGCGTTTGAATTCGAAATTTATGCCTTATTAGTTTGACGGTATTGCACGTAAGCGCTTAAATTTTCCACCTTTCCATTTGAGGGAATCAGCTAGAGAGCTTTTAAAAATTGAGGTGAGATGAAGGTGCTTCATAACACACATCTATATGGGACTGTTTCTTATATAACTAGTGTACTCTAAAAGCCACCAACATAACGATAAATCAAAAAAATTTGAACTTCTTCCAAACTAAAAATCAGATTTCGTTAACTAAAAATAATACCCAAAAATTGTGAAGGTTCTCCGAGGAAGTAAAGGTCGAAAGTATACCTTTTTAATTTTATTACAAAATTCTTCGATGGGCTAGTTCTACCTGATTTTATTAATGATTGAATCATGATTACAAAGCTTCACGATGAAAAGTCTACTGTTGATTCACACGAACCTTCTTTGTTGCTCAAAACTTTTCTCTAACGGAAATTGATGGCTCTTCCTGATCACACCTCGAAGTAGGATCACATTCTAACTGCAAGAGAGAAAGACAGATATTCGTACGGTTTAGAGGGAGAGAAGGGGCGTCTGTAAGATCAAGGGGGCGCCCAAGTAGAGAGGAGATGAAAGAGGGGCATTCCAACTATATGGTGGCTTGCTTGGGTTTCTCTAATGAGAGATCCCATATATATATAGAGGAGAGAGTCCTCCTTTTCGAAGCTCATTTCTTGTATAAACAAATACTGTCTAATTTAAAAAAGAACTGTCTAAACTAAACTTAGAAACTATCCTAATAGAATTGGGATTCGCCTTTCCTATTATCTAAATCCTGATTAGATACGGAATAATCCTATTCCAATTTGAAACTAACAACTAGAAACCAAAAAGGAAGGAGGATAGAGAGAGAGGCAATAAGTGGGTGCCTTTCTTACAAACCCTAGTATTAATCTAATTCTCAATTAAAATAATAAATAGAGAGTGTGGGACGTCCCACACCAGGCCGGGTCAACTCTCTTACACTCTATTCTCTTTAATATTTAAATCACATATTAAGAATAATACAATATAGTAGAAAACATGGAGGAAAATAATTAATTAAATTAAAGATTTGGGCAGCTCTTAGTGTGTGAGAACTAAAGGGATCCCCTATTTCCGGTTGTGGAACCAAGTGCTTCTTCTCCAAGATGTAGCCTTGTTACTAGGAAACACTTTCCAATTCATATTCCATTATGTATTTCAATTTTCATCTACGTCTCTGGACTTCCACTAACCACAATAATGTCTATTAACACATTGTGATCATACCGCCTGGAAAGAGAGAATTACATGTCAATAATTTCTATTACTAAAGTTTACAGTCTAGTCCTTCCACCAACAAATATTGCATATAACTAACGGGATAATATCTTATAATGTCATAATCCTTTGCTTATATTGAGAACTCTTTCAGTTGATACTTTTCGTCAAATTGAACATTAAAAAACGATTTGAAATTCATTAGAAGAATAATTATACTTATTTTCTATATTTAGAAAATAATCACTCCGATAAAACCATTTCATCGATAAATACCAGCTGGATTTCCAAGTCCAATTTGACAAGTATCAACTGAACATTTACCCCATTAAGGAGTGGTGGAATCCTTATTGAGTGTCCACACACTTCTTCAAGCATGAGGAAGATAAATCAACTTGCCAAATTATTCCCAAACCTTGAATTTGTCACTATGCTTCCGGGAGAGGCCCTAAGGAGGAACGACGCTAAATAACTTCAGAAGATTTGGAATCGCCACCTATTTTATTTTAAGGAAAATAGGACCCGGGTAAATATGTGGATAAGGGCCTACGGTCTAGGTCAGAGTCTAGGTATGTTATACGGTTATGTCCCGGTAAAGTGTTAGGCACCCCGGGGCCCTTGTTTACGACGGTTACCTACTTCCTAGGTTTAACCAGAACAAGAAAAAATTAGAGAAATTCCTAAGTAATTTGAGTTATGCGAATTACGAAGGGATGAGAAGCAATATCTATCCTAGTTGTTGAACCCTCGATTAGGTTGCCTTCAAACCCGACTAAGTGGGATCAGACTGGTGTAGTTCTTCCGCGGGGCTTACTGTAGTTAAGACTCGTTGTGGAGTAGCGTAGTTTAGACTCGTTTCGGAGTGTCGGTAGTTTATACTCATTCTGGAATTGAGGGATAATTTATGTGTTCGTCTCGGAAATTACGGTAGCTTAAGCTCATTCTGGAGAGGACAACATAGTTTTAGGCTCATTTATGAGCATCGGGATTGATTAAATTTTGGTGTCTTGACTTTGTAATGTTTTTGGTCTTTTTTGATATTTTCTCATTTTTTGGATAGTAGTTTAGGCTCAATGCAGAGCAGGGGGAGCAGGTAAGCTCGCTAATGTTATAATTTTGGGTATTTTGGATATTTAAACGTTTTTCGGTTTTTTGTTTTTATTGGGGTTCGTTAGGATCGTTTCGGAGCGGTGGCAGTTTAGGCTCTTAGCAAGTCATACCCTAAGCAGTTTAGGCTCGTGCAAGTATTGAGCTTACATCTTCGTCTAATGTAGGGTTAATCAAATTTTCAAAGGGTTGTCCTAGAATTGTCTTAACATTTGTTTAAGGGATACCCTAAAAGGAGAGTTTCATTAACTATGGCTAACTAACTCAAAAAAGAATTAGGTTTAAGCAAATTAACCTAGGTCACCTAATGATTAAGCCTAAGGAAACTAACCTAAGGTTTATTCAAAAATCTGATTTTAGGTAAATTAAAACTAACCTAGAAACCAACTAAAGAAAGAATCTTGAAATCCAAATTACATTTAGCCTAAACTAAAAATCAGATTTAAAGCATTGAGACTAATCTAACTTAAAACAAACTTAACTAGATTACAGGCTAACCTATTATTAGAAAAGGATATAACCAAAGCTAATATAAAGCTAAACTAAAGGCTAATCTAAAACTAAAAGCAGCAGAATATTTTTCAAATCAAAACTAACATAGGAATTAATTGAGAGCATATCTAAACTAAATATAACCAATTTAAAAGAAAAACAAAGGAATGGGGGGAGGGGGCCGGGCGGAGGGCATATCAACTGCTACTGCCGTGGCGGATGGAAAAGGAATGCAGCCCCAAACCGGAGAAGAGAGTTGGGGGCGCTGCTGGGTGGGTTCCCTACTTGCTGAACGAAAGAAGACCGTTAGGAGGTTCTACTGGTTGCCATTGCCGCTGATCTGGACATGAATGAGGGTGTAGCAGGGGATGCAGGATGCCGTTGGGCTAAAGCTACAAGGGTGGAGATGGGGGACCAATGGTCATTGGTCCGAGAGCAGAGATGAACTGCTCGTGAGGGAAAATGGGCTGAAGAGGGGACTGTTGTGGGCGTTAACAGGGGCTGTTACTGGGACTGTTAGTGGAGGTGAAATGTTGTTGTTTTGAGGACTGTTATGGGTGTGAACATGTGTTGTGAGCTGATGGAGAAGGTGAGCTGGTTGGTGGGGGGCTTTGGTGTGTGTACAATGGGTGAGCCAAGAGGGATTTTCCTCCTCTCTTCTTCTTCTTTCCTTTTCCTTCCTCTCTTTCTCCTTCAACGTGAGAGGGGCTGCAAGCTGCCTAAGAGATTGCGAGAGGAAGAGAGTGGTGTGGTTGAGAGCATTTGGTGGTGCCTTGGGGTTCAACACAAGGATCTCACCTCCTCTTCTCCTCTCTTAGGTGAAATGGGGGTGAGATGGTGAGTGGGTGATGAAACTAGTGGGCATGTGAGGTAAGGGCTTGGCCTGGGCGTATCATTATAACATAATATAGCTTCATAGTTCTATAGCTCTTGTAAAGTACCAAATCTTTTAACCTATAATCAACTAAATCAGTTTTCAACTTGACATATATAATCAGAACTTCTCACTTTACAGGCAAAATCTGTACATGCAAGAACTACTCAATGCTATAGCATAAAATTAACTAAAAATTTTCCGACGAGAATTTTGCTATCCTAATTAGAAAATAGTAGCAAAAAGCTCAGAAACTCTAATTCTTCTTATTGGTAGTAATTAAGCATAATGATTCAATTATTAAAATCTAAAATAAGGGTGAGGAAAAACATATCTCTATTTCGGTTGATGCATGGTAGAAACCGCTGTCCTTAAATCCGACGCTGCCCCTCAAGCAAGACTCTAGTGCACATGGGATGAAATTTTGTCGTCTTGATTCAAAGTGCCCAACAAATAACACCTGAAAAGTAATAATGTGAGAACTAACTGATTTGAGCAACGAGCAACAAAACGTATTGGGAATTCAGTTAGTGTATCTGCACAGACTCTTGTGTATATAAGGTATATTAGTCTAAACACAGATGCGGAAAAGTATGTCTCTCTAAGGAAGTGTGTATACATTATAAATATCTTAAGAATGCTTATTCGAGTATGTAACAACATGCGTGTTTGAATTCCAAATTTATGCCTTATTGGTTTGACGGTATTGCACGTAAGCGCCTAAATTTTCCAACTTTCCTTTGGAGGGAATCATCTAGAGAGCATTTCAACATTGAGGTGAGATGAAGGTGCTTCATACCACTCATCACACATCTATCTGGGATGGTTTCTTATATAACTACCGACTCTAAACACCACCAATAGAAAAGTAAATCACAAAAAGTTGAACTTGTTCTAAACTAAACATCAGATTTCGTTGACAAAAAATAATACCCAAAAATTGTGAAGCTTCTCCGGGGAGGTGAAGGTCGAAAGTATATCTCCAATTTTATTACACAAGTCTTAGATGGGCATACATCGTTTCCAAGATCTGACTAGTTCTACCTGATTTTCTTAACGATTGAATCATGATTACACAGCTTCACGATGTAAAGTCTCTTGTTGATTCACACGAACCTTCTTTATTGGTCAAAACTTTTCTCGAACAGAAGTTGATGGCTCTTCCTGATCACACCTCGGAGTAGGATCACAATCTAACCACAATACAGAAAGACAGATGTTCGTACAGTTTAAAGGGAGAGAGAGAGGGCGTCTGTAAGATCAAGGGGGCGTCCAAGTAGAGAGGAGATGAGAGAGGGGCGTTCCAACGATATGGTGGCTTGTTTGGGTTTCTCTAATGAGAGATCCCATATATATATAAAGGAGAGATTCCTTCTCTGTTTTGAAACAGATTTTCTTGTATAAAAAAATACTGTCTAATTTAAAAAAGAACTGTATAAACTAAACTTAGAAACTATCCTAATCAAATTGGGATTCTCCTTTCCTATTATCTAAATCCTGATTAGATAAGGAATAATCCTATTCTAATTTGAAACTAACAACTAGCAACCGAAAAGGAAGGGGGAAAGAGAGAGAGAGGTATTCCACCCCAAGTGGGTGTCTTTCTTACAAACCCTAGTATTAATCTAATTCTCAATTAAATTAAAAAATGGAGAGAGTGTAGGACGTCCCACACTAGGCCGGGTCCACTCTCTTACATCAAACCCTATAAGAAGCTAATAAGAAACCATCGAGCTACAAGGAATTATGGCATTAATGTAGGGCTGTATCACTTGGATGGTTATAGTCACCTGTAAGTGGTTGTTGCTTCAAACAATTGTTGCAAAGAAGATGCAGCTTGAGATGTGGAAAAAGAGTTAGGTCCAAGGTGCAAAGAAGCACAAAAGAGATCAACTGGCCTCAAAAGGTTTCCATCACAGATCAGACGAAATATCAAATCACTGAACCAGATTAACTATTTATTGGAAGAAAGGAAATTATTTCTTATAATTTTGATATTTCGGAGTCCAAAACTCTGGCACCCAAAGTCCCAAACCCAACTCAACGCCCAATACACTACCAGGTAATACTGGTGCCAATACTCCAGAAGAGCTAGTTAAAACGGATTATATATATATATATATATATATATATATATAAGCTCATGTAAGAGTATTACTAACAGCTCAGTGATAATATCATGAGCCTGCAGGTTACATAAAATCTACAGCAAGTAACCTAAACTCTAAAGAAAAATAATTATCAGTAAAAATCAGGAATCCCACAGAAATATTAATAATAACAATAATAATAAGAATAATAATAATAATAATAATCAGGTGTCAAAATTGTTTCCAGCAATTTCTCTACATGGTTTACGCAAAAATCAAATCATAAATTGTTGTAATCAAATCTCATGGTATATTCTTGCTTCAATCGTATAAATAATCAACAAAAAATCAAAATATACATCAAACTCTATAAGAAGCTAATAAGAAACCATCGAGCTACAAGGAATTATGGCATTAATGTACGGCTGTATCACTTGGATTGTTATAGTCACCTGTAAGTGGTTGTTGCTTCAAACAATTGTTGCAAAGAAGATGCAGCCTGAGATGTGGAAAAAGAGTTAGGTCCAAGGTGCAAAGAAGCACAAAAGAGATCAACTGGCCTCTAAAGGTTTCCATCACAGATCAGATGAAATATCAAATCACTGAACCAGATTAACTATTTTGTGGAAGAAAGGAAATTATTTCTTATAATTTTGATATTTCGGAGTCCAGAACTCTGGCACCCAAAGTCCCAAACCCAACTCAATGCCCAATACACTACCAGGTAATACTGGTGCCAATACTCCGGAAGGCAGATATATACTGTGTCGGATCCGGAGAACAGATTCTGAACTGTGTGAATTCGAGAGAGTTTAGCAGCTCTGTTCTATGTGATTTGGTGGGTAGTTTGGAATAATGGGTCACTGGGTTGTGAAGAGTTCAACCCACTACTTTGCAGTAATACCCACTTTCTCTTGCTGCCCGGATGAAGTTACTTTTGCAGTAATACCCATTTTCTCTTGCTTTAAGTTCATACCACTTTATAGATAGAACCCATATTACAGTTCAACCATTGATAACTTTATAGAAGCTGAGCCTGTACCACTCTCTCAAGTTAAGCTTGGACAGGAATATGAGGTTGTTCTCACCACTTTTACAGGTCATCTCTGATTATGTGAAGATCTGAAAATTAGAACAGATTATGATCTGTGTGAATTCCAGAGAATGCCTTATTAGTGGGCATTTTGGGCATTTAACCTGCATCTAGATGGACACTAAAATGCTAGCACTAAAAAAAGTGGACCAATCTATCAATCAAACAAACCAAAACATAATGTCCATAAAGTATACATCAAAGTATTGTCTTAAATGCCAATACTTTGATGTCAATGTGACAAGAAAATCTATTTTGCATTATTAACTAATTTCTTAGTTACAGTTCTTTTGTCTTAAATGCCAAACTTAGCATTAGAGATTCAAATTAGGATAGTCAAACACCAAAAACCATGAAATAGGCCCGAAAAAGGGGAGGGATCAAGGTCTTTGACCTGCCAATCGAAAACAAGAGCTTGCACAAGCTCCATCTCTCTCTCTCTCTTTCTCATTCCAAGAGAAGCCCCAATTTAAAGAATAACTCCTTCTAGTTACTCCATGTCTCTGACCAGCTCCCTTGTTTATATATACCTATACATTAAAAAAAATCAAAGTAGGTATAATAGAGCATGCCATAACCCAAAAATTGTAAAGAATTTAGGTAGACTTTATTATTAATATGAGATGTAAAAAATTGTAAGGAATTTAACAGAGCATACCAAAAGAGCTTGTTGTTCACTTCTTCTTGAGACTGGAAAAAAATATGAGAAAAAGAGATAAGAGGACAAAAAAGTAAGCATGTCAAGTTTCCATGAAAGAACACAAGTAAACAAAGTTCCCCAATTCCTTTCCACCATCAAACTAAATCTATCTATGACCCTCAATGGTCATATAACTCTCAGATTAAACTAGAGTGCTAACTTCAAAGATAGAATTTTTTCCCTCAAATACCCAAAGCCTCCTAAAAACTTCACAGTATATCCTATTGACCACATTCATTTAGTGTACCATGTCCAATATCCATAATAAAAAAATCTTCCACAGTGTAGCTACTCTATCTAATTAAATAAGACAGTCAGACCTAATGTGGCCAACTATGGCAAAACAGTCCATGTAATGAAAGCTTAGGATCTTCAGATCAACATCTGTCATAAATTTGGCACATCCAGAAGTGCCCCATCTACCAAAATGCTCTAAATTGGAAAGTGCATGAGTCCCAGCACAGTTATCTTATGGGACAGTAAAAACCCCTCCAGTGTCGGTGCCACAAATACTACTAAAATTTCTCATGAACTTGTTTTTACAATTAAGAAAAAGTATATTTTATAACAAATATCTTTGAACTTCTGAAAATATCGGGCACCGTCTACCTAACTGCACCAGAGAATATCTAAGTGGAGATGAAATCGATTTCAAGGACAGTGGTTTACAACCACGCCTCAGCATTTAATCGATTAATTAGTTTGGATTATTTTAAATCTGTTTTGCAGATTCTATACACTATCATCTTGTATTAATTAAAACCCTTTTTTTTGCAGAAAATAGTAAACTGTTTGCCTTTGAGATTCAGATTGGAGTTACTGTCCGAACAGTGTATATACCGATTGGAGTTGTTGTCCAAACAGTGTAAAAACAGGACTTTTAATCAGGCCAGATCTGGTAATTGCATACGTTTATCATATTTGAAAATCTGGTTATTGCGAACTGCTACTGGTTATTGTGAACTTCTACTGGAAGTGCAGATTTGGGGATATTGATTCAAACATTGTCATAGCTACAATAGACTTTATATTCTGAGTTCAGAAATTACTTTAGCTACAATATAAACTTTCTAAAACAGCTGCAAAAAATTCCAATGAGTTTAATTAAAAATAGATATCCCAAATTTTTTGTATTACAAAAATACGTAAACCCAACAATGGATCATGTAGATAGTTCTGAATCTTCTGTTACTGTTCTTTAGTATTCCCGTTCATGGTAGAAATAAATAAGGTGGAAAGGATCAAAACACCAAGGAGAAGTAGAAATCTTAATACCTCATTCAAATGCCAAATGCCCTCTTCCTCCTCTATGTCTTCAACATCCACACTTTCATTGAATTCTTCATTTTCCGAATGACTAGGGATCAATTTACCAGCCCATACACTAGACCCATCTTCTTGTTTTACGAAGTCCTCTTGTGAAGAAGAAGATAACTCCTAGCAGAATCCACGGTCATATGAGACTTCATATGACCTCCCAAGGACCTCCCATGGAAAAATCTTCTTATAGAACTTGAATAAATGCCTCTTGTAGAACTGAATTAGGTCTCTCTCTTGGGTAAAAAATATTAAATTTCAAGAAATGGGTTTGTGATGACCTTTGTTGCTAATAATGGCTATGGGAAAAAAAAGGGAGAGAGTTTTTCTCTCTTACTCACTCTTCTTCAGTTATTTGTGCTCTTCTTTAGTTTTCTAATTTAACTATGAAGACTCCAAGATTTTTGTGGTAGAATTTTCCTTTTGAAGGTGATAGCCAAAGCTCCACTCAGCTCTTAAACCAAGCTGGAGTTGCTAAATTCGTTTAGGTGATCGTTCAAAGAACAAAATCAAGAGAAAGAATGGGCAGTCACATGAGAGAGATGAAAGGTGGTATTGATGACCCAAGAAAGGGAGTGGATAAACTTCCCTAAAAATCCAATTTCCACTCAGGGCTTTCTCTGGAAAATCAATCAAATATGTTTCGACTAAAACTACTCACCATCTCAATTATTCGCACCAGAAAACAACAATACCAGTCCGCATAATAGATGAACTACCAAAGTGAATATCTCTAATTATCGATCCCCCTCCATAGAACCGCGTTATTCCAAGCCAAATAAACCCAAAATTACCTTCTTAATCATTACTAGATGAACTCACTTGAAATGAATGTTAGTCTAGTTAGCAACAAAGTTGACAATCATCTAGAGGTACTAAAACTAGAAGATCTCACTAATCTAAACCATTATCAGAATCTTAATTAATCTAAATTAAAAACCAGATTAATAATTAATATAAAATACATATTAACTACTAAAGCTACATTATTAACAAAAACCCATATTTGATCCAAAATCTAGATTAACTAACCAAATTGAAAAATTATCTAATTTATAGACTAACAGATTAACATTGATCTAACTAACATATTAATTAATAAATTTATAAACTAACATCTAATCTACTAAATAAAATACATAAGATTGTAAAAGAAATAAAATAAAATGGTAAGACTTACAGTGAGTGAAGTTAGGAGCAAGAGCAGCCATCCACAGCAGCAGACAATGGTAGCCGAGAGCAAGATAAAATAAATTATAAGGCTTTTATTTTTAGTGTCAAGTAAGACCTGAGAAAAGTAATATAAAATAACAATAGAAACAAGATAAAAGCTAAAAGGTTAAATGATTAGAAAGCAATGAACAAAATCTAACCTTTTTCTCATTTGTTTTGTTAGGTTGTATCAATGTCTTAACATTGTAGCAATATCGATAATTCCTTCGTCTCTTAAACATTGACTCGAACTCCTGATTCTAGTTCGTATGTTTGTAGAATAATCCTATAAAAAAAAAAATCAAGGTCAAAACCTAAGTAGAAATAGCTCATTCAGAAGTTTGCTTGGCATTAAATAAGCCTGAAAAGATTTAAAAAAATTATCAGAAGCTAAACTTGCTTTCAAATGTTCTCGAGAACATTCATATCTTAATGGCCCTTTTTAGGAAGTCACGATGAATCCCACCCCATAGTTTTCAGATAGCTCCCATGGTGCAGTGAAGGAGTACATAAAAAAAGGTTCAAAAAAATAAGCTTCATACATAGAAAATTTTGAGAAAAGAGAAAAAAATAAAAATATAATATTCAAAATTACAAGAACCATTTTGAATAGAATTAACTTCACCAACTAACTATGAGGAAATACTTCACAAAGTAAAGCTAATGAAACATATAAACACTAACCCTACTTATTAACCATTATTTTCAAACAACAAAGGAATGAATGAAAGCATAAAAGCACAAGAAAAAAGAAGAAAATGGAGAACAAATAATTAGATTAACAACCTAAGACCATTATACATGTGTTTCTAATGCTTATTATAAAGACTCATTCTCCAAGTAATTCTTATGTGTTGATTCAAAATAAGACCTAAATAAATAAATAATATGCCACATCATTTTTCTGTCTAAGCGTATGAGATATGTGTGGAGAAATAGGCGCTTCAGGCTTTGTTTGTTTGGAGGGAAATATTATGGAAAATAAAAAAAATCTCAGAAATAATCTCATTTCTTTAGAGAAAAATTCCCTTCAAACATATATTACTATTGGAGAATTATTTACAACAAAAACTTGGTATTCTAGCATGACTCATAGTTTTTTTCTGTTCCCTAAAATTAATTTCATGCACCTATTTTTCCTCCAAATAAATGCAGTATAGTTCCAATCCAATTATATTTTCTAATGTCTACACCCCGAAATTTGGGTTTATCCCATTATGTCCCACATACATAGCCCTCTTTAACCATTAAATAGGGTGACAGAAGCAAAGATCTCACCCTATACATAGCTTCCCTACATCTATAGAATAGAGTAGACTACAATATATGGAAATAAAAAATGATACCAAAAGTTAGAATATATATATATACATACATATACCCCCATATCACATAATACTCACAGTTCATACAGAAGAAGAAAACATACAGTTGAGATGAATGGATGCAAAATAAAGATTCACCTCTACATCATCAGATCCCTTGCGCGTAAAGAAAGCATACATACGTTGCGGAGTAGCGTAGTTTAGACTCGTTTCGGAGTGCCGGTAGTTTATACTCATTCCGGAGTTAAGGGATAATTTATGTGTTCGTCTCGGAAATTATGGTAGTTTAAGCTCATTCTGGAGCGGACAACATAATTTTAGGCTCATTGAGGAGCGTCGGGATTGATTAAATTTTTGTGTCTTGACTCTGTAATATTTTTGGTCTTTTTTGATATTTTCTATTTTTTTGGATAGTAATTTCGGCTCAATGCAGAGCAGGGAAGCTCGCTCAAGTAATAATTTTGGGTTTTCTGGATATTTAAACGTTTTTCGGTTTTTTGTTTTTATTGGGGTACTTTAGCATCGTTTCGGAGCGGTGGTAGTTTAGGCTCTTACCAAGTCATACCCTGAGCAGTTTAGGCTCGTGCAAGTATTGAGATTACATCTTAGTCTAATCCAGGGTTAATGAAATTTTCTAAGGGTTGTCCTAAAATTATCTTAACATTTGTTTAAGGATTACCCTAAAAACAGAGTTTCAATAAATATGCCTAACTAACTCAAAAAAGAATTAGGTTTAAGCAAATTAACCTAGGTCACCTAATGATTAAGCCTATGGAAACTAACCTAAGGTTTATTTAAAAATCGGATTTTAGGTAAGTTAAAACTAACCTAGAAACCAACTAAAGAAAGAATCTTGAAATCCAAATTACATTTAACCTAAACTAAAAATCAGATTTAAAGCTTTGAGACTAATCTAACTTAAAACAAACTTAACTAGATTCCAGGCTAACCTATTATTAGAAAAGGATATAACCAAAGCTAATATAAAGCTAAACTAAAGGCTAATCTAAACCTAAAAGCAGCGGAATTTTTTACAAATCAAAACTGACATAGGAATTAATTAAGTGCATATCTAAACAAAACAAAACAAAAACAAACGAATGGGGGGGGAGGGGATATCAACTGCTACTGCCGTGGCGGATGGAAAAAGGGATGCAAGCCCAAACTGGAGAAGAGAGTTGGGGGCGCTGCTGTGTGGGTTCCCTACTTGCCGAAACAAAGAAGACCGTTAGGAGGTTCTATTGGTTGCAATTGCCGCTGATCTGGGCATGAATGAGGGTGTTGGAAGGGATGGAGGATGCTGTTGGGCTGATGCTACGAGGGAGGAGATGGGCGACCAATGGTTGCTGGTCATAGGGCAGAGATGCCCTGCTCGTGAGGAAAAATGGGCTAAGAAGGGGCTGTTGTGGGCGTGAACAGGGACTGTTACCGGGACTGTTAGTGGAGGTGAAATGTGGTTGTTTTGAGGATTGTTATGGGTGTGAACATGTGCTTTGAGCTGATGCAGAAGGTGAGCTGGCTGGTGGGGGGCTTTGGTGTGTGTACAAAGGGTGAGCCGAGAGGGATTTTCCTCCTCTCTTCTCCTTCTTTTCTTTTCCTTCCTCTCCTTCTCCTTAAATGTTAGAGGGGATGCAAGCTGCCTAAGAGATTGTGGGAGGAGGAGAGTGGTGTGGTTGAGAGCATTTGGAGGTGCCTTGGGTTTCAACACAAGGATCTTACCTCCTCTTCTCCTCTCTTAGGTGAAATGGGGGTGAGATGGTGAGTGGGTGGCGAAACCGGTGGGCATGTGAGGTGAGGGCTTGGCTTGGGCGTATCATTATAACATAATATAGCTTCATAGTTCTACAGCTCTTGCAAAGTACCAAATCCTTTAATCTATAGTCAACTAAATCAGTTTTCAACTTTACATACATAATCAGAACATCTCACTTTACAGGCAATATCTGTACATGCTCATGAACTACTCAATGCTACAGCATAAAATTGACTAAAATTTTCAAACCAGAATTTTGCTATCCTATTTAGCAAATAGTAGCAAAAGCTCAGAAACTCTAATTCATCTTATCGGTAGAAATTAAGCATAATGATTCAATTATAAAAATCTAAAACAAGGGTAAGGAACAACATATCTCTATTTCGGCTGATGCATGGTAAAAACCAAAAGTCCTTAAATCCAACGTTACCCCTCAAGCAACTCTAGTGCACATGGGATGAAATGTTGTCGTCTTGATTCAAAGTGCCCAACAAATAATGCCTGAAAAGTAACAATGTGAGAACTAGCTGATTTGAGCAACGAACAACAAAACGTATGTGGAATTCAGTTAGTGTATGTGCACAGATTCTTGTGTATAGAAGATATATTAGTCCAGACACATATGCGGATAAATAAGTCTCTCTAAGCAAGTGTGTACACATTATAAATATCTTAAGAATGCTCATTCTAGTATGTAACAACATGCGTGTTTCAACACCAAATTTATGCTTCATTAGTTTGACGGTATTGCACATAAGCGCTTAAATTTTCCACCTTTCCTTTTGAGGGAATCGACTAGAGAGCATTTAAAAATTGAGGTGAGATGAAGGTGCTTCATATCACTCATCACACATCTATCTGGGACTGTTTCTTATATAACTACCGTACTCTAAACACCACCAACATAAAGATAAATCACAAAAATTTGAACTTCTTCTCAACTAAAAATCAGATTTCGTTGACAAAATATAATACCCTAAATTTGTGAAGCTTCTCCGGGGAAGAGTAGGTCGAAAGTATACCTCTTTTGAGCAACAAAGTATACCTACTTTGTTGCTCAAAACTTATCTCCAACGGAAGTTGATAGCTCTTCCTGATCACACCTCGAAGTAGGATCACAATCTAACCGCAAGAGAGAAAGACAGAAGTTCCTATGGTTTAAAGGGAGAGAGAGGGCGTCTGTAAGATCAAGGGGGCGTCCAAGTAGAGAGGAGATAAGAGAGGGGCGTTCCAACTTTATGGTGGCTTGTTTGGGTTTCTCTAATGAGAGATCCCATATATATATAGAGGAGAGAGTCCTTCTCCTTTTTGAAACACATTTTCTTGTATAAACAAATACTGTCTAATTTAAAAAAGAACTATCTAAACTAAACTTAGAAACTATCCTAATCAAATTGGGATTCTCCTTTCTTATTATCTAAATCCTAATTAGATAAGGAATAATCTTATTCCAATTTGAAACTAACAACTAGCAACCAAAAAGGAAGGAGGACAGAGAGAGAGAGAGGCATTACACCCTAAACGTGTGCCTCTCTTACAAACCCAAGTATTAATCTAATTCTCAATTAAATTAATAATTAGAGAGAGTGTTGGCTGTCCCACACTAGGCCGGGTCCACTCTCTTACACTCTATTCTCTTTAATATTTATATCACATATTAACAATAACGCTACTATACAATATAGTAGAAAACATTATATTAAAGATTTGGGCAGCTCTTAGTGTGTGGGAACTAAAGGGATCCCCTATTTTTGGTTGTGGGACCAAATGCTTCTTCTCTAAGATGTAGCCTTGTCACTAGGAAACACTTTCCAATTCATATTCCATTATGTAGTTCAAATTTCATCTACGTCTCTGGACTTCCACTAACCACAATAACGTCTATTAACACATTGTGATCAAACCTCCGGAAAAGAGAGAATTACATGTCAATAATTTCTATTACTAAAGTTTACAGTCTAGTCCTTCCACCAACAAATATTGCATATAACTTACGGGATAATATCTTATAATGTCTTAATCCTTTGCTTATATTGAGAACTCTTTCAGTTGATACTTTTCGTCAAATTGAACTTTCAAAACTGATTTCAAATTCATTAGAAGAATAATTATACTTATTTTCTATATTTAGAAAATAATCATTTCGTTAAAACCATTTCATCGATAAATACCAGTTGGATTTCCAAGTCCAGTTTGACAAGTATCAACTGAACATTTACCCCATTAAGGAGTGGCGAAATGCTTACTGAGTGTTCACACATTTTTTCAAGCATTAGGTACATAAATCAACTTGCCGAATTATTCCTAAACCCTGACTTTGTCACTATGCTTCCGGGCCAGGCTATACGGAGGAACGACGCTAAATAGCTTCACAAGATTTGGAATCGCCACCTATTTTATTTTAAGGGAAATAGGACCCGGGTAAATATGTAGATAAGGGCCTACGGTCTAGGTAAGCTATACGGTTAAGTCCCGGTGAAGGTGTTAGGCACCCCGCGGCTCACGTTTACGACGGTTACCTAATTCCTAGCTTTAACCCAAACAAGAAAAAATTAGAGAAATTCCTAAGTAATTTGAGTTATGCTAATTAAAAAGGGATGAGAAGCAATATCTATCCTAGTTGTTGAAACCTTGATTGGGTTGCCTTCAAACCCGGCTAAGCGGGATCAGACCAGTGTAGTTCTTTCATGGGGGTTACAGTAGTTAAGACTCGTTGCGGAGTAGCATAGTTTAGATTCGTTTCGGAGTGTTGGTAGTTTATACTCATTCTGAAGTTGAGGGATAATTTGTGTTTGTCTCAGAGATAACGGCTGTTCAAGCTCATTCTGGAGCGGGCAACATAGTTTTAGGCTCATTTAGGAGCGTCGAGATTGATTAAATTTTTGTGTCTTGACTTTGTAATGTTTTTGGTATGTTTTGATAGTTTCTTTTTTTTTGGATAGTAATTTAAGCTCAATGCTAAGCTGGCAAGCTTGCTAATGTTATAATTTTGAGTTTTCTGGATATTTAAGTGTGTTTCGGTTTTTTGTTTTATTGGGGTACTTTAGGATTATTTCGGAGCGATGGCAGTTTAGGCTCTTACCAATTCATACCCTAAGCAGTTTAGGCTCGTGCAAGTATTGTGCTTACATCTTAGTCTAATCTAGGGTTAATCAAATTTTCTAAGGGTTGTCCTAGAATTATCTTAACATTTGCTTAAGGATTACCCTAAAAAGAGAGCTTCATTAACTATGACTAACTAACTCGAAAAAGAAATTCGATCTAAGAGAATTAACCTAGGTCACCTAATGATTATGCCTATGGAAACTAACCTAAGGGTTATTTAAAAGTCTGAATTTAGCTAAGTTAAAACTAACCTAGAAACCAACTAAAGAAAGAAGAATCTAGAAATCTGAATTACATTTAACCTAAACTAAAAATCAGATTTAAAGCATTGAGACAAATCTAACTTAAAACAAACTTAATTCGATTACATTAAAAAAGGATTAAACTAATTAGAACTAATACAATCACTAAACTTGTTTTTTGAAAAAGGGATTAACAACTAAAGATCTATAGCAAGTCAGAATATAAACAAAGCTAAACTAAAGGCTAATCTAAAACTAAAAGAAGCAGATTTTTTTTCAAATCAAGACTAACATAGGAATTAATTGAGAGCATATTTAAACTAGACATAACCATTTTCAAAAATAACAAAGGAATGGGTGGGGATACCACCTGCTACTGCCGTGGTGGATGGAAAAGGGATGCGGGGCCAAAAAGGAGAAGTGAGTTGGGGGCGCTGCTGTGCGGGTTCGTTACTTGCCGAACCGAAGAATATCGTTGGGAGGTGCTACTGGTTGCTATTGCAGCTGATTTAGGCATAAATAGGGGTGTTGCAGGGGATGAAGGCAGTCGTTGGGCTGATGCGACGAGGGAGGAGAAGGGGGACCAATGGTTGCTGGTCCAAGGGCACAGATGAACTGCTCATGATAGAAAATGGGCTGAACAGGGGGCTGTTGTGGGAGTGAACTGTTAATGGAGGTGAAATGTGGTTGTTTTGAGGACTGTTATGGGTGTGAACATGTGCTTTGAGAGGATGGAGAAGGTGAGAGCTGGCTGGTGGGGGGCTTTGGTGTGTGTACAAGGGGTTAGCTCAGAGGGATTTTCCTCCACGCTTCTCCTTCTTTTCTTTTCTTTTCCTTCCTCTCTATCTCCTTCAACGTGAGAGGGGCTGCAAGCTGCCTAAGAGATTGCGAGAGGAAGGGAGTGGTTCAGTTGAGAGCATTTGGTGGTACCTTGAACTTTAACACAAGGGTCTTGCCTCCTCTTCTCCTCTCTTAGGTGAAATGGGGGTGAGATGGTGAGTGGTTGACGAAACTAGTGGGCTGTGAGGTGAGGGCTGGGCGCTATCATTATAACATAATATAGCTTCATAGTTCTACAGCTCTTGCAAAGTACCAAAACCTATAATCTATAGTCAACTACATAAGTTTTTAACTTTACATACATAATCAAAAAATCTTACTTTGCAGGCAAAATTTGTACATGCATGAACTACTCTATGCTATAGCATAAAATTGACTAATTATTTTCAAACCAAAATTTTGCTATCCTATTTAGCAAAAAGCTTAGAAACTCGAATTCTTCTTATTGGTAGGAATCAAGCATAATGATTCAATTGTTAAAATCTAAAATAAGTGTGAGGAACAACATATCTCTATTTCGGCTGATGCATGGTAGAAACCACTGTCCTTAAATCTGACGTTGCCCCCCAAGCAAGACTCTAGTGCACGTGGGTTGAAATTGCGTCAATCTTAATTCAAAGTGCCCAATAACTAACGCCTGAAAAGTAACAATTTGAGAACTATCTGATTTGAGCAACGAACAACTAGAGGTATTGAGAATTCAGTTAGTGTATGTGCACAGATTCTTGAGTATATAAGATATATTAGTCCAAACACAGATGCGAATAAGTTTGTCTCTCTAGGAAAGTGTATATACATTATAATTAAATATCTTAAGAATGCTCATACGAGTATGTAACAACATGCATGTTTGAATTCCAAATTAATGCCATATTAGTTTGAAGGTATTGCACGTAAGTACTTAAATTCTCCACCTTTCCTTTACAGGGAATCATCTAGAGAGGATTTAAAATTGAGGTGAAATGATGGTGCTTCTATATCATGCATGACGCATCTATCTGGGACTGTTTCTTATATAACTAGCGTACTCTAAACCCCACCTACATTAAAGATTAATCAAATAAAATTGAAGGGTATTTATGTCCTTTCATTCTGTTAGTAATATAAAAGAAGAACTAAAGGTATGGAGAAATTAATTTTCCATACCCTATTTCCCTTCCTTCTTCCTCTTCTCTTCTTTCTCTCTTCCACAAACCCTAGTTTACTATTCCTAATTTTCTACTTTATGAAATGAACACGCATTATTGAAAAATAGGTTAATACAAATCTTGAATGGCTTTTGCGGGCATATATGTCTAACAAAACTTTTGTAAGAAGGGGGTAGTTTTGCAGCAGAGAAATCCAAAAGTGAAGGGCGTACTAGAATTGTGAAGCAAGGGACTTGTTCTTCAACTTTTCTCTTGAGACACCGGAAAATTGCTCGTCATCTTCTATCCTCTTGGATTTCATACACAACCCGTAGGAGAACTGCTAAGCTCTCCCACCGCGTAACTCTCAAAGAAACTCCAATGACGAAACCAGACTTCTGGAGATCTCTTTTGAGGCTATTTCTAAAGAAGAGGCCAAAAAATGTAAGGTTAATATAAGAATCAATTCAATCAATGTGCCCTTCTTTTCAGGCAAGTACTAGGTTGCTCTTCTTAACCGCCATAGATTAAGAAGATGGCAGGACTATTAGTGAAAAATAATTTGTAGTTTTTAGGCTTGAAATGAAGAAATCTCAAAACTATAGATGCTACGATTACGAAGAAAAGAAAATTTCCAACCACAGACTTCGAAATTAATTAAGTTTTTGAGTGTTCAGTATGTTTTTCTTTGTTCGTATTCACCGTTGTCTTGGAAGGATTGTGTACATCAGAATCTGTGTTCTCATCGGTCATAGTTTCAAATTAAATTTAAAAACCTTGCTAATTTTTGTAGTTTCTCTAGCATGTAGCCTGAACATTTAATCCTTCCCCACAATATTATCCCCTAATCTTTTCACTTCATGTTCAACTATATGTTCTTTTGCATTCTACTTGTGGGCAACTCTCTTGAGTGGTTCCATTGTTGCTTCATCTTTTGCTTGTTCATCTTTGGAAATTAATCCAGCAGTCATTGGTTCCATATATTCCTCCCAAATTAAATTCCTCCCTATTTTTTAAGTACTAATGTATTTGATGGTCCACCATATCCGACAGAAATTGGGTGGATAAACCAATATTGACAGTTCCAATGTATTTAGTAGATAAAGCTAATTATAGCCGAGTTATAGTGGTTGCCTTTTGTACTTTAAAATTGTCATATATGCAAAAGAGAACCCAACATAACAGAGTCGATCCAATGTATTAAGTAGATAAGCTAATTATAGCCTAGTTATAGCGGTTGCCTTTTGTACTTTAAGATTGTCATAAACGCAAACGAGAACTCAACATATCAAAGTCGAATTTCAGAAATTTTGAACATTTTATACTAAACTTTCTTCATAATAATTAATAAATCATTATAACATAATATAGCTTCATAGTTCTATAGCTCTTGCAATGTACCAAAACCTGTAATCTATAATAAACTTAATCAGTTTTCAACTTTACATACATAATCAAAATATCCCACCTTGCAAGCAAAATTTGTACATGCGTGAACTACTATATGCTATAGCATAAAATTGACTAAAAATTTTCAAACCAGAATTTTGCTATCCTATTTAGCAAATAGTAGCAAAAGCTCATAAACTCGAATTCTACTTATTGGTAGGAATTGAGCATAATGATTAAATCAATAAAATCTAAAGTAAGGGTGAGGAACAACTTTATCTCTATTTCAGCTGAAGCATGGTAGAAACCATTGTTCTTAAATCTGATGTTGCCCCATCAAGCAAGGCTCTAGTTGACAAAAAGAATACTCAAAAATTGTGAAGCTTCTCCGGGGAACTGAAGCTTTCGTAAGAAGGGGATTGTTTTGCAGTAGAGAACTCCAAAAGAGAAGGGTGTACTAGAACTCCAAAAGAGAAGGGTGTACTAGAACTCCAAAAGAGAAAGGTGTACCCAAGAAGAGGTATTGACTATTGGGTTTGGTTTTTGAAAAGAGGATGTAAAATCAATGAAAATAAATTTATAAACTAATTTATGTCATTATGTTGTATTCTTAGTATTTGTAAAACAAAGACATACCCTATTGTGTTTAGTCCTACTTTGGAGGGAGGCTTTTTCAGTTGGTTTTTTTTAATATCTTCCTAATTCTTCATATAATTATTTCCTTCATTGTTTAAGAGCTTTGGCAATCCGTTTTTCTTTCCTTAATAGTGCATTAATGTTTTGACCGTTGATTATTCTAACCGATTTTTTTTGGGTGTTTAAGACCCCTTAATAGGTGTAAGTTTTTCTATATAAAAACCTAACATATCCTCCTCTTCAAGAACAAGAAACGAACAGCAACTGTGAAAGCACTTTTCTATAATAAAAACAAAAACAAAGTCTTCTTTCTTCTGTGTTTTTCTGGTTTTAATTTGGGTAATATCACCCGTGGCGAGTTAATTTGTCTTTATTACTTGCATGTGCACACTTAACAAAGAGCGGCTGTTGAATCCTGGATATCGGGCGCCGTCTACCTAACTGCACCAGAGAATATCTAAGTGGAGTTGAAATTGATTTCAAGGACAATGGTTTACAACCACGCCTCAGCATTTAATCGATTAATTAGTTTGGATTATTTAAAATCTGTTTTGCAGATTCTATACACTATAATCTTGTATTACTTAAAACACTTTATTTTTTGCAGAAAATAGTAAACTATTTGCCTTTGAGATTCAGATTGGAGTTACTGTCCGAACAGTGTATATACTGATTGGAGTTGTTGTTCGAACAGTGTAAAGACAGGATTTTTAATCAGGCCAGATCTGGTAATTACATACGTTTATCATATATGAAAATCTGGTTATTGTGAACTGCTACTGGTTATTGTGAACTACTACTGGAAGTGCAGATTTGGGGATATTGATTCAAACATTGCCATAGCTACAATAGACTTTATATTCTGAGTTCAGAAATTATTTTCGCTACACTATAAACTTTCTAAAACAGCTGGAAAAAATTCTTATGAGTTTAACTAAAAATAGATATCCCAAATTTTTTGTTTTACTAAAATACGTAAACCCAACAATGGATCATGTAGATAGTTCTGAATCTTCTGTTACTGTTCTTTAGTATTCCCGTTCATGGTAGAAATAAATA
The DNA here is from genome assembly GCA_015143295.1 of Tetracentron sinense. NCBI lineage: Eukaryota > Viridiplantae > Streptophyta > Magnoliopsida > Trochodendrales > Trochodendraceae > Tetracentron > Tetracentron sinense. The sequence continues at coordinate 60,579 of JABCRI010001393.1, forward strand.
AGGTGGAAAGGATCAAAACACCAAGGAGAAGTAGAAATCTTAATACCTCATTCAAATGCCAAATGCCCTCTTCCTCCTCCATGTCTTTAACATCCTCACTTTCATTGAATTCTTCATTTTCCAAATGACTAGGGATCAATTTACCAGCCCATACACTAGACCCATCTTCTTGTTTTACGAAGTCCTCTTGTGAAGAAGAAGATAACTCCTAGCAGAATTCACGGTCATATGAGACTTCATATGACCTCCCAAGGACCTCCCACGGAAAAATCTTCTTGTAGAACTTGAATAAATGCTTCTTGTAGAACTGAATTTGGTCTCTCTCTTGGGTAAAAAATATTAAATTTCAAGAAATGGGTTTGTGATGACCTTTGTTGCTAATAATGGCTATGGGAAAAAAAAAGGGAGAGAGTTTTTCTCTCTTACTCACTCTTCTTCAGTTATTTGTGCTCTTCTTTAGTTTTCTAATTTAACTATGAAGACTCCAAGATTTTTGTGGTAGAATTTTCCTTTCAAAGGTGATAGCCAAAGCTCCACTCAGCTCTAAAACCAAGCTGGAGTTGCTAAAGTCGTTTAGGTGAGCGTTCAAAGAACAAAATCAAGAGAAAGAATGGGCAGTCACATGAGAGAGATGAAAGGTGGTATTGATGACCCAAGAAAGGGAGTGGATAAACTTCCCTAAAAATCCAATTTCCACTCAGGGCTATCTCTGGAAAATCAATCAAATATATTTCGACTAAAACTACTCACCATCTCAATTATTCGCACCAGAAAACAACAATACCAGTCCGCATAATAAATGAACTACCAAAGTGAATATCTCCAATTATCAATCCCCCTCCATAGAACCGCGTTATTCCAAGCCAAATCAACCCAGAATTACCTTCTTAATCATTACTAGATCAACTCACTTGAAATCAATGTTAGTCTAGTTAGCAACAAAGTTGACAATCATCTAGAGATATTAAACCTAGAAGATCTCACTAATCTAAACCATTATCAGAATCTTAATTAATCTAAATTAAAAACCAGATTAATAATTAATATAAAATACATATTAACTACTAAAGCTACATTATTAACAAAAACCTATAATTGATCCAAAATCTAGATTAACTAACCTAATTGAAAAATTATCTAATTTATAGACTAACAGATTAACATTGATCTAACTAACATATTAATTAACAAATTTATAAACTAACATCTAATCTACTAAATAAAATACATAAGATTGTAAAAGAAATAAACTAAAATGGTAAGACTTAGAGTGAGTGAAGTCAGGAGCAAGAGCAGCCATGCACAGCAGCAGACAATGGTAGCCGAGAGCAAGATAAAATAAATTGTAAGGCTTTTATTTTTAGTGTCAAGTAAGACCTGAAAAATGTAATATAAAATAACAATAGAAACAAGACAAAAGCTAGAAGGTTAATGATTAGAAAGCAATGAACAAAATCTAACCTTTTTCTCATTTGTTTTGTTAGGTTGTATCAATGTCTTAACATTGTAGCTATATCGATAATTCCTTCGTCTCTTAAACATTTGACTCGAACTCCTGATTCTAGTTCATATGTTCGTAGAATAAACCTATAAAAACAAATAAATTAAGGTAAAAAACTAAGTAGAAATAGCTCATTCAGAAGTTTGCTTGGCATTAAATAAGCCTGCAAAGATTTAAAAAAATTATCATAAGCTAAACTTGCTTTCAAATGTTCTCGAGAACATTCATATCTTAATGGCCCTTTTTAGGAAGTCGCGATGAATCCCACCCCATAGTTTTCAGATAACTCCCATGGTGCAGTTGTATAGCGAAGGAGTACATAAAAAAAGGTTCAAAAAAACAAGTTTCATACATAGAAAATTTTAAGAAAAGAGAAAAAAATAAAAATATAATATTCAAAATTACAAAAACCATTTTGACTAGAATTAACGTCACCAACTAACTATAAGGAAATACTTCACAAAGTAAAGCTAATGAAACATATAAACACTAACCCTACTTTATTAACAATTATTTCCAAACAACAAAGGAACGAATGAAAGCATAAAAGCACAAGAAAAAAGAAGAAAATGGAGAACAAATAATTAGATTAACAACCTAAGACCATTATACATGTGTTTCTAATGCTTATTATAAAGACTCGTTCTCCAAGTAATTCTTATGTGTTGATTCAAAATAAGACCTAAATAAATAAATAATATGCCACATCATTTTTTTGTCTAAGCGTATAAGATATGTGTGGAGAAATAGGCGCTTCAGGCTTTGTTTGTTTGGAGGGAAATATTATGGAAAAAAAAAATCTCAGAAATAATCTCATTTCTTTACAGAAAAATTCCCTTCAAACATATATTACTATTGGAGAATTATTTAAATCAAAAACTTGGTATTCTAGCATGACACATAGTTTTTTTCTATTCCCTAAAAATAATTTCATGCACCTATTTTTCCTCCAAATAAATGCAGTATAGTTCCATTCCAATTATATTTTCGAATGTCTACACCCCGAAATTTGGGTTTATCCCATTATGTCCCACATACATAGCTCTCTTTAACCATTAAATAGGGTGACAGAAGCAAAGATCTCACCCTATACATAGCTTCCCTACATCTATAGAATAGAGTAGATTACAATATATGGAAATAAAAAATGATACCAAAAGTTAGAATATATATATATACATATACCCCCATATCACAGAATACTCACGGTTCATACAGAAGAAGAAAACATACAACTGAGATGAATGGATGCAAAATAAAGATTCACCTCTACATCACCAGATCCTTTGCGCGTAAGGAAAGCATATATATGATACAGTCATCATCAGTATATCTTTCCAACTATACAGGTGCAACCTCTTTTTTCGGCTAACACAAGAGAACACACACACCCACCATTGTCCTACGCAATCCTTCCCAACTTGCCAGAGTTTCATTATGTAAACATATTATTGTTATTCTTTTCAAGCGCTAAAATAAGGGAAAAAGCCTGAGCACGTATTCCTTTCCAAAGGACAAAGTATAAGTTCTTTTACCAAAGATGCAAGGATAGGAAGTCTCAAATGATTATCACCCTTCATCTATCTATTGGAAGCCAAAGTAATATTGGATTTCTAAACCAATGACAACTTATTTAAATGGACATGCATTGTGCAATCTCCAACATTCCCGGAATACTTTCCTTAAACAATTGGAATTTTTCTAAAATTTAGCCATTATTGCTCCAGGTAGAAAGTTTTCCAATCAATCATATTTATGAAATATCCAACATTTAGCCAATCTAGCGTAGACTTCCTATTCTACGACATTGAATTATTGATGAACCGTCAAAATCAGTTTATTGTAGTTAGTATTAGTATGACCTTTGTACTATGAATCTTTTTGTGTCTGGAGTTTGAAAACCAGTCCCAATAGGTCTTTTCTAGGGAGTTACCATGACTTGATTGATGGCCAACGACTCTTTTCCAACCTTTGAAGTTACCATGACATGATTGTTGAAATCTTTAGCTTGCTGCCATATTATTATTTTCTACCCATAGACTTCCATTTTAGACCGAGGGTGGTCAGTTCCCTTGCCATATCCAAAGATTGTTGTAAAGGTTCCTTTCCACACACCGTCTTAAAGCAAAAGCCAACCCTAGCTCTGGTTCCGCTCCTCGCATGCAAAAAGAAAAAAAGAGAGAAAGTGAAGTCGGTAGTGGGAGAAGTCGTGGCTAGGGTTAGGGTTTTCTGTAATTCTAGTTTTTTATATCAGTCGGACAGTGATTTTTTTTTGTCGAGTTCGGTTTGCTTTCGATTAAAGAAAGAGATGTGTTGTGTTCATTTCTCCCTATAACCTGATTGTGTTTCTATTGTATGCTCATTTGCATCCACGAAGGACCCACATTTCCCATGCGACAAGCACCCCGACTACACTTATCTTCAAACATCAGATTATTTTCATATCACAGAACAAACCCCAGATACAAACAAGTACAATAAAGTAAACTGAAATTCTCGAACATCCTCAGCAAAAGGCTGGCTGCTCAATAACTTACAATGTTATCCTTGTTAGACAACATTGGGGGTTTAAACCCCAACGACAACACTCCTTTGTCATTGTCTTCATACATAGCGCAGAATTGCCACGTTATCCATTTCTTTTACGACTCTTTCATATAATAGTGTCTTTGAGATAAAGAGTAGATAGGGATCAAATAGAATCAAGTGGTGTAAAATTGAATAACTAAATATTTTAATTACATAAAAAGATGTCATTTGGACAAATCATTCCCATTTACATAAAGCAACATCAGATTATCTGGATCTAAATCAAAGCAGACAAATTTTACTGCATTATGTTGGAAGCATCAGTAAATCCAAGAAGCTTTACATTCTTTTCTGGTTTGAACTTGACAGCGTCCCTCAGATGAAATAGGAACTACTTGAGGTCCATAGCTATAACCTTTAATCCTTTGCTCTGGGGGTAGAATTTTATTAGGATCTTCTACTCTTCTGTATTCAAATTCTACCTTGACTTCATGGATAGCAAATTTATCAACTGGAGGTGCTTTATGGGAATATTTTTTCAGAGGGAGGAAATCTATAGTATACATAGAGAAATCGTATTACAGAGAAGAATTCTACAATCAATAGTGTAACATAATATCTAAAGCATCTTATTCTTATTTCTGCTGCAGAAGGCTAAATTGAGCTTCCAACAAAACATTCCAGCAAAGATATTGGATACAATCACCAAGGGTAGTTTTCCTCACGGGAGTGTTCACCTTTCTCTTTGGTAAAAGTCTTTGTATCATTTGGGGGTTCTAGTTGTCTAAGATATTTGGGTTTCTATGTATTCACTTCTTTCAAATTTACCTAATATAATTCCTATATACCGAATTACCGATAAAAAAATTTCCATAGGGAACACTGCCAAAATTAAATTACTAATTCTCACTGAAGGTTGAGCTCCACACTATCTTTTCATCCGAGAAGGTTGAGCTCCACACTATCTTTTCATCTTCTAAACATTAATGATTAATAATTGGGAATGCAATCAAGTTATTCCTGGCATGTGCTTACTTCCTTGGTAGAAGTGTGGCATTTGTTTGTTATCTAATGAACCAAGTAACTGGGAATGTAATCAAGATATCTAATTATGCAGCTCTTAGTAGTATTTCATCCCTGATAAATAGGGAATATATCATTTACTCACACTGGGCTTCTGATCTCTAGTGATCCAAAAATTTTTTAAGTGGTTACACTTAAATTAATTGATGTAGATCAGAGATGAACAACTACCGATAGAAAAGATACTAATACATGCATAATAAATTCTGGAATTGCTGAAGGTTTGACGTTATTCTTTTGAATCTTCTGTTTGTATAGTGTCCTTCAGTTATAAATTTTCTTATTATCTTCAAGGAGCAGCGAATTGACTGATAAACAATTTATTGACTGCATGACTGACTACTGGGTCTCCAATCATGGTTAATGTACCCATGAATGCTGATCAGAGAGGGCATGTGAGAATCCGAATGTTGGGGGATTATGTAATATGGATCTGAAGGCAGATAAGTTTAAAAAAGAAAAAAATGGTGATATTTGAGTGGAATTCTAGGACAGACGCTGTAAACATGTGCTCATCAATCATGACTGATTGAAACATTTGGCCCACCTTTTTGATGGTCCACAGTGCAAAATAATTGCATTCAAATTGGACAAACAGTAACATTTGATTAATATAATTAAATGCATTTTATTTGTTGGGAAAACCTCCTTACATATAGGATTGTCCATCGGTGAAATTTGTGCCAATGCCTCTATCATTATAATGGTCTTGATTGCTAACTCTTGCATTAGGATTGGCTAGATTAATCACCACATGTTTCTGTATAACACAAATATTAGAATAGGGCTGAGTCGTATTTTACCAAAATTAAATGTCCCACATATCCTCAAGTTTTGGAATGAAATTTTCAGCATTTACTTTATTTGTGTTCTTATAGTATTATAACACACTGTTATCAGGATTTCAGAATTTACTTTATTTGTGTTCTTATAGTATTATAACACACTGTTATCAGGATTTCAGAATTTACTTTATTTGTGTTCTAATGGATAAATGCAATCAATTCAATTATCATTCATTTATACATAATAGTATATGAAATTAATAATATAACACAACTGTTAACAGGATTTCATCAAACACGTGAGAGGCATCATTCATTCAACCCTTAGAATTGACTAGAAATTTCATCAAACACGTGAGAGACATCATTCATTCAACCCTAACACAACTGTTAACAGGATTTCATGAAACACGTGAGAGGCATCATTCATTCAACCCTTAGGCTTGACTAGAAATTTCATCAAACACGTGATAGGAATCATCCATTCAACCCACACATAATAGATTTCCAAATTTCTGTATTAAAGAAAAAAGGCAGAAGCTAAATATTGATGAAGCAATTTTCTACCATCTCTTACAGAGAGACTGTAGCTGAGCAATTTTACACTATCTATTTGAATTTTAATTTAATCATAGATTCATGCAACAAAAAACACAAAGTGAGAGTTCTTACCACTGGTAAAATTCCACCACAGCCCTCATAAATGGTTTAAATTGCAGAAATAATAAAATTCAATTGAAGGTAAAGAGGGGAAACGGAATTGCAAAATTTAAATGAATAGAGGAGTGCAAGCCCCAATGAGCAGTACCTTCTTCTCCTTGGGATCGTAACACTCGGGTACCAGTCAACCCGACTTGCATTATCGAGCGCTTGTTTCGGGTTGGAATGCACGTGTTTCTGATGCTTCGTCCTCTCTCCAGAATGATTCCTCGACCAACTGTAATTAAACTTAACAAACAAAATTTACAAAATTCAGCGATTTCGTGCCTTTTTATGAATTTGAATCAAATGTGCTTGAAATTTTTGATAAACATGAAATCTCCCCCAGTTTTCATTGATGAAATCTTTCAAAAAGTGAATAAAATTGCCCGAAAACCATATTTTAGAAGGAAAAAAAAAGAGGGGTGTTAATTTGGACGAAAATCTAGAGTCTGAATTCGAAATCTAGGGTTTACATATATATATATATATATATATATATATTAAGATAGAAACTCAAATCTGATCCTAATCAAATCATAGTAACCTAATCTCTTTCAAAATTCAAATTCAAATTACCTTGAGATGAGATACACTGTATCTCATCTCACTTTAATACACCAATTTATTGTATCTCTAATACTACCTATAGTAGAATTAGTAGAAAGGAAATGGATAAAAACCTTTATTTCTATCACGCGGCTCAATCCTACTTCCAGTGATTTCTCTAATTTCTGCAACTCTTCTATATCTAATCCTTGGAGCTCTTCACCCTGAAATATTCCTGTTATTGATGGGCATTGTCTTAATATTATAATGTAATATGTGCATATATCAATCAATTAATAGATATACGAATGTGCAAAAAAAAAAGTTATACAAACTTATACCTCAGTTGTTGGCTTTTCTCTGCAAATCCTCGCTCAATCTGGTGTAGTTGCTATTCTCTAGCTAAAAGGACATCAAAGCATTTTCATTGAAATATTTAGTTCAGTATATAAACTTCAAAGATCATAAATCTAAAATCTCATAAAACAAGACTTCAAATCTCACGATGGTTAGAATTAATTTTGTTAGAAAATTTGAAAAAGTGACTCAAATTTCCGAACAACTACCATGACAAAGTGCAAAGTGCCAAGATTTATGTCTCAACAAAAGAATGGACAGCACTTGTCCTTATGTAAATTCTAAGTTGGTCAGTAATGTTTGTTTGAGAGCTTAACCTAGATTAGTGGAGTGACAAAATTTTACAATACTTCTTTTCCAACAGGATGCATGGAAGACAAGTAGACTAGTGGAGGTCTCATCTAACTGAGATGAGAACTTGAAAGAGTTTCAAAAACCAAGGGTTATGATCAAGATAAGAGTATCCAGGATAGTGATACAGGGTCCCGGTTCTAAATTATCGGTACAAACATTGAAGTATCAGGTTCAAGGGTCCAAGATCTAGATTTCAGGGTTGAATTATATGATTCCAGGCATTTTACCAAGATAAGGAGTTCGAGAGTTATGTTTTGACACAGCTCGGATATGGACCTTGTGTTGAAAAAATAAAAAATTCCTGAACATAATCAAGCAACTCATAATATTATGGAACCCTTTCAATCACAATACAGTAGAGTCTAAAATAAGATGTAGAAAATAACTTATTGATTATCATTTTTAGAGCAGTGCACATGACAGGTGTAACATGTTACTAAATTGTTAGTAAGGGCACATTACTTACAAATTACAATTGTAATTCGCATTGCATCCAAGGTCTGTTTTACCGAGCTAAGTTTCACTAAGCTTGGTGCCTATCAAATTTGACTGGTCTCAAATATATTCTACTGTAATTATCTAAAAACTATAGATATTGTAAGGCAAATCACCAACCTGATTACTGTTACAGAATCAGATTGTACATGCATTGATGGGTGGTCACCCCCTTGTCCATTCTGCATGAGAGAGCTTTAATCATTGCAAATTGGACAAGTGGTTGATGGAGGGTGAGAGTAGGGATTGACTGAGAGTATGTCTAGCATTCCTCTTTCCTAGAATAAGGGAAAAAGGCCGCAACTCTGTACTAACGTAGGTAAATGACATCCTCTAGCAAAAAAGAAAACTCTGCATTTGTTTGATAAATTGCCTAAATGCCAAAATATGGGGTTTTCTCACTGATATCGAAACTGCATTTTACTTTTTCATTACTGTTTTGAACTTGAGAACAACAATATTTTTTCTTCTTCGGTTTTTCTGTTTTCCTTTCTCTCTCTTTAATTTCTGTTCTGTTGTTGTTCTCTATTATACTGGGATAGGTTCTTCATTTGAGCACAAAGTTACTGAAGCTGATAACAAACTTGGGGTGGGGAAACCAATCCCAAGAATAAATCCAGAAGCTCTTAACAAAACAGATCTTTATGCAGTGGAGAAAAAGCTGCATCTGGGTTCTTTATGTGAAGTTGCAGATACAAAATCATGGCAATTTTGGATGGTGATGCTGAAAAATGGAAACTATGACACAAAGTCTGGTCTGTGTCCTGAGAATGGAAAAAAAGGTGGGGCCTTTTAAGCCAGTGAGGTTCCCTTTCTTCAGAGATGGGTGCATGAACCAAGCCCTCTTGTATCATCAACAGACAGATTTATGGGGAATGGATAAAATGAGAGGGGGTTTCAATGGAACTTATGATCTTGGTTCTGATATTAGAGATGGGATTGATGGGATCTCCTTCTTTGAGGTGGTCTGGGAGAAGAAAGCTAGAGTTGGACATTGGGCTTTTAATCAAAAGCTCAAAACATCAAAGAAATATCCATGGCTAATGCTGTATCTCAGAGTTGATGCAATCAAAGGGTTCTCTGGTGGATACCATTATGACACAAGAGGAAAAATTATTATGTTTTCTTAGTTATGCAGATGAACCTCAATTGGTGCATAATTCAGTTGTTTGACATTTTGCACTGTCCTGAGGCCACAGGTTTTATCTCAGTTTACCCACTAAAGAAACACAAAGGACCCATCCATCATCTTTCTCAAGCAAATACCTCAAACATGATGTACATATATTTCATAGTTTTTCTTAATTATATATATATATATATATATTTAAACCAAATATAATTACATCACCCTGTATCATGCTAAACCAGAAAAGACCACACTAGACACTAACCAATTTGTATTCCAGTTCTATTTTCTAATTTTGTTTCCTACCTACACAGGCATATGCTCATTACAAAAAGAGACAGATGCTCATTACAAAACGAAGATAATCTCTGACTCAAAGAACATTAGACAGCCAAACCAAAGGAGAATCGAGAAACAAAAATCATTCAATGTCCTTATTGTCCATTGCAACATATTATGAGTTGCCTTGGTGACTGAAGCCATGGCACTCTCAGAAGCTCTTTCATATAGCAGCTCAACATCAAAGGGATGAATATTGGAACTTATATTACTTGCTTATTGACATAAATGAATAACACTCGGATTTTGTTCTCACTATATGTTGGCTTGAAGTGGGAAAAGGACAAGTCACATCCTTCTTGATGTGGGTGGCCGGGAATCAATAGTGTTAAAATAATGAACTCCTTGCGCATGCATAAAGATGGGGCCCATGGGGGAAGGTTGTATGGAACAATCATAATAGGCCAACAATTATAAGAGTTGCTCTTGTTCCCAAAAGGATTGAATCCATCTGTTGCAAGTCCTAGCCAAACATTATGAGACTCGGCAGCAAAGTCACTCCGCCTAATATTTATTGATTTCCAACAAGAAGAATCTACCGGATGACACATGTGGCTACTCTCCTATCTAATCCCTCTCAATAAAGGTTACACATTCCACATTCTCTCCTATCTAAACCATCACAGTAAAAACCCCATAGCATTTCCCTATTCTCTAAGGCATATGGGTGTATCGAGGTACATCATTCACACATTGCGAAGCCTCTAGTTCAAAAGCAAACAACTTGCTCTGCTAAAAGCATTATCCACTGCTTTTAATGCATCCATATGTCCTCTCTCTGCAACCTCGCTCAAAGTAGTTGCTTTACATTCCCAATTTCAGACCACACATTTAAAAGGACCGTCTAATACCGTGATAAAAGGACCATCTCAAAGCATCTCACTGTTTTAGAAATGCTTTCTAAATTTTCTATTTCTGGCATGTCAGAAGATTAATCCTTGCAACCTTCATGAATTTATGGGTGGAATGTGTGCTACCAACTGCTAAGATAAGGAGGAGATAGTAGAGAAGGCATCGAAAATCCAAGCCTAGAAAGAAAGAGAGCAGAGTCCTAGATTGCACGATAGTATGCTTGATCCAAAACAGAGTATACGTGTATAGACGGAATCTCCCTCCTGGTTCAAAGACCACAACGTAATCTTTGACGGATCGCTCTTTGCAATGGTAGCTCTTGACTGACAATGTGTGAGATGGAAGGAGCCCTCTTTTCTTCTGAGTGGCAAGTCCCCTTTCATTTATAAATAGAAACTGAGGGATTGCAGCCAAAGAGGTAAGGGTAATTCATTAAATCTGAAGACAGGGAGTACTTCCATTGAGGATATATGAAGTTCTGCAAAGAAATCAACAACCAGAGAATGCCAAGGTGGTCTCTGTAGTAAGTAGGTGTCATAGATAAGTTTTATGGATCATTATTAGTATACATCTATGTATTAGGAATCAATAAATTTTACAGAAATCTTCCTTCTATAACTCTTGTGGGAATCGATAAATTGAAACAGTAGGGATGGATCCTGATATCTCTACACGCAACAACATACGGTACTGTGGCTGACAACCTAATATCCTAGATGTGGCATAACAGTTGAGACGATCCATGGATTCTCTTTGAATGGTTTGCCTAAGAAAAGATATGGGAACAAAGCATCTATTTGGTATTGAAATTAAACACTAACTATAACGCCATTGCTAGATCCAACATCATGAAATATCTGAAAATAAATAGAATAATCAAAAGAAAACATAAAACCTGAATCGACACCTTGAAAATCAAGCAGGAAAACCAAACCCTAATTTCAACTCTCATCAACAACTACCCAAACAAACTAATTAATCTAGAAACGAAACTTTAGGGATAAATCAAACGAATACTGATAGAGCTCGATTTGAGAACAAATATATAGAAACTTGCCTGGTAAAAAAAACAAATCTCGTGTGCAAAGGATAAGAGATGTGTGACTATTATGCGACCTCTTTGTGGAGGACCAAGCTTGGCTCGAGCTTAAAGTTAGAGAGATGAGTTGGAGAACCGGCGCCAGAGAGAAGTATACAAAAAGAATAGGAAAGAAGAGGAAAGAGTTGTGAGGGTCGGTTAGGTTCAAGTTGAAAAAAATTGACGGCTATAATCTGGTGTTGCTCTTGAAAACTCTATACCACAGTTAACAACCGTGGTTTGTAGCGACATATATATATCCACAGCTCATATCCGTTGTTCTTTGAGCACATTTGTGTAGTTCAATGAGCCTTTTCACGTAGCGGTTGAAGAGATGACTCCTCCTTTACCTATTTCTATTGATCCAGGGGATTTTCTGGTGATTGGTCATGAAAAAAATGATGTAAACATAGATGGAGGAAAACAAAGTGAGGTGCAGGTTTTCTCCAGGAATCCAAATCGTCGGGTTTGGATGATAGATACTAACAAAGAAGACCCTCATATGCTCTGCCATGAATCCTCCTCAGATCCAGGTAATATCTATACCTCTCTTGCTGATTCTAACCTTCCTATTGCTCATACGTTAGGTGTTTGCTCTTGCACACAACACCCTATTTCTAACTTTGTGTCCTATGGTTTTGTATCTCCCTCGTATCGTACCTTTGCCATGGCTTTGTCTTCTGTGTCTATTCCTTGCAGTGTTGCAGATCCTCTTTCAAAGTTAGAATGGAAACAAGCAATGGAAGTACAGATGCTCTTTCTAAACCAGTTTTCAACTTTACATACATAATCAGAACATCTCACTTTGCAGGCAAAATCTGTACATGCACGGCATAAAATTGACTAAAAATTTTCCAACAAGAATTTTGCTATCCTATTTAGAAAATAGTAGCAAAAAGCTCAAAAACTCTAAATCTCCTTATCGGTAGGAATTAAGCATAATGATTCAATTATTAAAATCTAAAATAAGGGTAAGGAACAACATATCTCAATTTCGGCTGATGCATGGTAGAAACCAGTGTCCTTAAATCCGACGTTGCCCCTCAAGCAAGACTCTAGTGCACATGGGATGAAATGATGTCGTCTTGATTCAAAGTGCCCAACAAATAACGCCTGAAAAGTAACAATGTGAGAACTAGCTGATTTGAGCAATGAACAACAAAACGTATTGGGAATTCAGTTAGTGTATGTGCACAGATTCTTGTGTATCTAAGATATATTAGTCCAGACTAAGTATGTCTCTCTAAGCAAGTGTATATACAATATAAATATCTTAAGACTGCTCATACGAGTATCTAACAACATGCGCATTTGAATTCAAAATTTATGCCGTATTAGTTTGACGGTATTTCACATAAGCGCTTAAATTTTCCAACTTTTCTTTCGAGGGAATCTTCTAGAGAGCATTTAAAAATTGAGGTGAGATGAAGGTGCTTCATATCACTCATCACACATCTATCTGGGACTGTTTCTCATATAACTAACGTACTCGAAACACCACCAACATAAAGATAAATCACAAAAATTTAAACTTCTTCCAAACTATAAATCAAATTTCGTTGACAAAAAATAATACCCAAAAATTGTGAAGGTTCTCCGGGGAAGTGAAGGTCGAAAGTATACCTCTTTTTAATTTTATTACACAAGTCTTAGATGGGCATACATCGTTTTCAAGATCTAACTAGTTCTACCTGGTTTTTTAATGATTGAATCATGATTACAAAGCTTCACGATGTAAAGTCTACTGTTGATTCACACGAACCTTCTTTGTTGCTCAAAACTTTTCTCCAACGGAAGTTGATGGCTCTTCCTGATCACACCTCGAAGTAGGATCAATATCTAACCACAAGAGAGAAAGACAGATGCTCGTACGGTTTAAAGGGAGAGAGAGGGCGTCTGTAAGACCAAGGGGGCGTCCGAGTAGAGAGGAGATGAGAGAGGCGTTCCAACTATATGGTGGCTTGTTTGGGTTTCTCTAATGAGAGATCCCATATATATATAGAGGAGAGAGTCCTTCTCCTTTTTGAAACACATTTTCTTGTATAAAAAAATATTGTCTAATTTAAAAAAGAACTGTCTAAACTAAACTTAGAAATCATCCTAATCAAATTGGCATTCTCCTTTCCGATTATCTAAATCCTGATTAGATAAGGAATAATCCTATTCCAAATTGAAACTAACAACTAGCAACCAAAAAGGAAGGAGGACAGAGAGAGAGAGGCATTCCACCCCAAGCGGGTGCCTTTCTTACAAACCCTAGTATTAATCTAATTCTCAATTAAATTAATAAATAGAGAGAGTGTGGGACGTCCCACACTAGGCCGGGTCCACTCTCTCACACTCTATCCTCTTTAAAATTTAGATCACATATTCACAATAACGCTACTATACAATATAGTAGAAAACATGGAGGAAACTAATTAATTAAATTAAAGATTTGGGCAGCTCTGAGTGTGTGGGAACTAAAGGGATCCCCTATTTCCGGTTGTGGAACCAAGTGCTTCTTCTCCAAGATGTAGCCTTGTTACTAGGAAACAGTTTCCAATTCATATTCCATTATGTACATCAATTTTCATCTACGTCTCTAGACTTCCACTAACCACAATAACATCTAATAACACATTGTGATCAAACCACCTGGAAAGAGAGAATTACATGTCAATAATTTCTATTACTAAAGTTTACAGTCTAGTCCTTCCACCAACAAATATTGCACACAACTTATGGAATAATTTCTTATAATGTCTTAATCCTTTGCTTATATTGAGAACTCTTTCAGTTGATACTTTTCGTCAAATTGAACTTTCAAAAACGATTTGAAATTCATTAGAAGAATAATTATACTTATTTTCTATATTTAGAAAATAATCATTTCGATAAAACCATTTCATCGATAAATACTAGCTGAATTTCTAAGTCCAGTTTGACAAGTATCAACTGAACATTTACCCCATTAAGGAGTGGTGGAATCCTTATTGAGTGTCCACGCACTTCTTCAAGCATTAGGTACATAAATCAATTTGCCAAAATATTCCCCAACACTGAATTTGTCACTATGCTTCTGGGCCAGGCCCTACGGAGGAACGACGCTGAATAACTTCACAAGATTTGGAATCGCCACCTATTTTATTTTAAGGAAAATAGGACCCGGGTAAATAGTTTGATAAGAGCCTACGGTCTAGGTCAGAGTCTAGGTAAGTTATACGGTTAAGTCCCGGTGAAGTTGTTAGGCACCCCGGGGCCCTCTTTACGACGGTTACGTACTTCCTAGGTTTAACCCAAAAACAAAAAATTAGAGAAATTCCTAAGTAATTTGAGTTACGCTAATTAAGAAGGGATGAGAAGCAATATCTATCCTAGTTGTTGAACCCTCGATTGGGTTGCCTTCAAACCCGGGTAAGCGGGATCAGACCGGTGTAGTTCTTTCGCAGGGCTCACAGTAGTTAAGACTCATTGCGGAGTAGCGTAGTTTAGACTCGTTTCGGAGTGTTGGTAATTTATACTTATTCCGGAGTTGAGGGATAATTTATGTGTTCGTCCTGGAAATTACGGTAGCTTAAGCTCATTCTGGAGCGGACAACATAGTTTTAGGCTCATTTATGAGCGCCGGGATTGATTAAATTTTCGTGTCTTGACTTTGTAATGTTTTTGGTCTTTTTTGATATTTTCTAATTTTTGGATAGTAGTTTAGGCTCAATGCAGAGCAGGGGGAGCAGGCATGCTCGCTATGGTTATAATTTTGGGTTTTCTGAATATTTAAATGTTTTTCGGTTTTTTGTTTTTATTGGGTTACGTTAGGATCGTTTCGGAGCGGTGGCAGTTTAGGCTCTTACTAAGTCATACCCAAATCAGTTCAGGCTCGTGCAAGTATTGAGCTTACTTCTAAGTCTAATCTAAGGTTAATCAAATTTTCTAAGGGTTGTCCGAGAATTATCTTAACATTTGTTTAAGGATTACTCTAAAAAGAGAGTTTCATTAACTATGGCTAACTAACTCAAAAAAGAATTAGGTTTAAGCAAATTAACCTAGGTCACCTAAGGATTAAGCCAATAGAAACAAACCTAATGTTTATTTAAAAATCTGATTTTAGGTAAGTTAAAACTAACCTAGAAACCAACTAAAGAAAGAATCTTGAAATCCAAATTACATTTAACCTAAACTAAAAATCAGATTTAAAGCATTGAGACTAATCTAACTTAAAACAAACTTAACTAGATTAAAAACCTAACCTATTATTAGAAAAGGATATAACCAAAGCTAATACAAAGCTAAACTAAAGGCTAATCTAAAACTAAAAGCAGCAGAATATTTTTCAAATCAAAACTAACATAGGAATTAATTGAGAGCATATCTAAACTAAACATAACCAATTTAAACCAAAAACCAAGGAATGGGGGGGCGGGGCGGAGGGGATACCAACGGCTACTGCCGTGGTGGATGGAAAAAGGAAGGCAGGCCCAAACTAGAGAAGAGAGTTGGGGGAGCTGCTGGGCTGGCTCCCTACTTGCCGAATGAAAGAAGACCATTGAGAGGTTCTACTGATTGCTATTGCCGCTGATCTGGACATGAATGAGGGTGTTGCAGGGGATGGAGGATGCCGTTGGGCTGAGGCAACGAGGGAGGAGATGGGGGACCAATGGTTGCTGGTCCGAGGGAAAAGATGAACTGCTCGTGAGGGAAAATGGGCTGAAGAGGGGACTGTTGTGGGCGTGAACAGGGGCTGTTACTGGGACTGTCAGTGGAGGTGAAATGTGGTTTTTTTGAGGACTGTTATGGGTGTGAACATATGTTGTGAGCTGATGGAGAAGGTGAGCTGGCTGGTAGGGGCTTTTGTGTGTGTACAATGGGTGAGCCAAGAGGGATTTTCCTCCTCTCTTCTCCTTCTTTTCTTTTCCTTCCTCTCCTTCACCTTCAACGTGAGAGGGGCTGCAAGCAGCCTTAGAGATTGCGAGAGGAAGAGAGTGGTGTGGTTGAGAGCATTTGGTGGTGCCTTGGGGTTCAAAAATGGATCTTACCTCCTCTTCTCCTCTCTTAGGTGAAATGGGGGTGAGATGGTGAGTGGGTGACGAAACTGATGGGCATGTGAGGTGAGGGCTTGGCTTGGGCGTATCATTATAACATAATATAGCTTCATAGTTCTATAGCTCTTGCAAAGTACCAAATCCTCTAATCTATAGTCAACTAAATCAGTTTTCAACTTTACATACATAATCAAAACATCTCCCTTTGCAGGCGAAATCTGTACATGCATGAACTACTCTATGCTATAGCATAAAATTGACTAAAAACCGGAATTTTGCTATCCAATTTAGCAATTAGTAGCAAAAAGCTCAGAAACTCTAATTCTTCTTATCGGTAGAAATTAAGCATAATGATTCAATTATTAAAATCGATAATAGAGGCGAGGAACAACATATCTCTATTTCGACTGATGCATGGTAGAAACCACTGTCTTTAAATCCGACGTTGCTCCTCAAGCAAGACTATAGTGCACATGGGATGAAATTTTGTTGTCTTGATTCAAAATGCCCAACAAATAACGCCTGAAAAGTAATAATGTGAGAACTAGCTGATTTGAGCAACAAACAACAAAAAGTATTGGGAATTCAGTTAGTGTATGTGCACAAATTCTTGTGTATATAAGATATATTAGTCCAGACACAGATGTGGATAAGTATGTCTCCCTAAGCAAGTGTGTATACATTATAAATATCTTAAGAATGCTCATTCGAGTACGCAACAACATGCGCGTTTGAATTCCAAATTTATGTCTTATTAGTTTGACGGTATTGCACGTAAGCGCTTAAATTTTCCACCTTTCCTTTTGAGGGAATCTTCTAGAGAGCATTTAAAAATTGAGGTGAGATAAAGGTGCTTCATATCACTCATCACACATCTATCTGGGACTGTTTCTTATATAACTACCGTACTCTAAACACCACCAACATAACGATAAATCACAAAAATTTGAACTTCTTCTGAACTAAAAATCAGATTTCGTTGACTAAAAATAATACCCAAAAATTATGAAGCTTCTCCGGGGAAGTGAAGGTTGAACGTATACCTCTTTTTAATTTTATTACTCAAGTCTTAGATGGCCATACATCGTTTCCAAGATCTGACTAGTTCAACCTAAATTTATTAATGATTGAATCATGATTACAAAGCTTCACGATGTAAAGTCTCCTATTGAATCACACGAACCTTCTTTGTTGCTCAAAACATTTTTCCAATTGATGGCTCTTCCTGATCACACCTCGAAGTAGGATCACAATCTAACCGCAAGAGAGAAAGACAGATGTTCGTACGGTTCAAAGGGAGAGAGAGGCCATCTGTAAGATCAAGGGGGCGTCCAAGTTGAGAGGATATGAGAGAGCGGCATTCTAACTATATGGTGGCTAGTTTGGGTTTCTTTAATGAGAGATCCCATATATATATAGAGGAGAGAGTCCTCCTTTTCGAAGCACATTTTCTTGTATAAACAAATACTGTATAATTTAAAAAAGAACTGTCTAAACAATACTTAGAAACTATCCTAATCAAATTGGGATTCTCCTTTCCTATTATCTAAATCCTGACTAGATAAGGAATAATCCTATTCCAATTTGAAACTAACAACTAGCAACCAAAGAAGGAGGACAAAGAGAGAGAGGCATTCCACCCTAAGCGGGTGCCTTAATTACAAACCCTAGTATTTATCTAATTCTCAATTAAATTAAAAAATAGAGAGAGTGTGGGACGTCCCACACTCTTACACTCTATCCTCTTTAATATTTAGATCACATATTAACAATAATGCTACTATAGAATATAGTAGAAAACATGGAGGAAACTAATTAATTAAATTAAAGATTTGGGCAACTCTTAGTGTGTGGGAACTAAGGGGATCTCCTATTTCCGGTTCTGGAACCAAGTGCGTCTTCTCCAAGATGTAGCCTTGTTACTAGGAAACACTTTCCAATTCATATTCCATTATGTACTTCAATTTTCATATACGTCTCTGGACTTCCACTAACCACAATAACGTCTATTAACTCATTGTGATCAAACCTCCGGGAAAGAGAGAATTACATGTCAATAATTTCTATTACTAAAGTTTACAGTCCCGGTGAAGGTGTTCGGCACCCCTGGGCCCCTGTTTACGATGGTTACCTACTTCCTAGGTTTAAGCCAAACATGAAGAAATTAAAGAAATTCCTAAGTAATTTGAGTTACGCTAATTAAGAAGGGATGAGAAGCAATATCAATCCTAGTTGTTGAACCCTCGATTGGGTTACCTTCAAAGCCGGCTAATCGGGATCAGACCGGTGTAGTTCTTTCACGGGGTTTACAGTAGTTAAGACTCGTTGCGGAGTAGCATAGTTTAGACTCATTTCGGAGTGTCGGTAGTTTATACTCATTCTGGAGTGAGGGATAATTTATGTGTTCGTCTCGGAAATTACGGTAGCTTAAGTTCATTCTGGAGCGAACAACATAGTTTTAGGCTCATTTATAAGCGCCGGGATTGATTAAATTTGGTGTCCTGACTTTGTAATGTTTTTGGTCTTTTTTAATATTTTCTAATGTTTTAGATAGTAGTTTAGGCTCAATGCAAAGCATGGGGGAGTAGGCAAGCTCGCTATGGTTATAATATTGGGTTTTCTTTATATTTAAACGTTTTTCGGTTTTTCATTTTTATTGGGGTACGTTAGGATCGTTTCGGAGCGGTGGCAGTTTAGGCTCTTACCAAGTCATACCCCAAGCTGTTTAGGCTCGTGCAAGTACTGAGCTTACAACTTAGTCTAATCTAGGGTTAATCAAATTTTCTAAGGATTGTCCGAGAATAATCTTAACATTTGTTTAAGGATTACCCTAAAAAGAGAGTTTCATTAACTATGGCTAACTAACTCAAAAAAGAATTAGGTTTAAGCAAATTAACCTAGGTCACCTAAAGATTAAGCCAATAGAAACTAACCTAAGCTTTATTTAAAAACCTGATTTTAGGTAAGTTAAAACTAACCTAGAAACCAACTAAAGAAAGAATCTTGAAATCCAAATTACATTTAACCTAAACTAAAAATAAGATTTAAAGCATTGAGATGAATCTAGCTTAAAACAAATTTAACTATATTACAGCCTAACCTATTATTAGAAAAGGATATAACCAAAGCTAATATAAAGCTAAACTAAAGGCTAATCTAAAACTAAAAGCAGCAGAATATTTTTCAAATCAAAACTAACATCGGAATTAATTGAGAGCATATCTAAACTAAACATAACCAATTTAAAACAAAAACAAAGGAATGGGGGGGCTGGGCGGAGGGGATATTAACTGCTACTGCCGTGGCTGATGGAAAAAGGAATGCAGGCCCAAACCGGAGAAGAGAGTTGGGGGCGCTGCTGGGCGGGTTCCCAACTTGCCGAACGAAAGAAGACCGTTGGGAGCTTCTACTGGTTGCTATTGACACTGATCTGGACATGAACGAAGGTGTTGCAGGAGATGGAGGATGCCGTTGGGCTGAGGCTATGAGGGAGGAGATGGGGGACTAATGGTTGCTGGTCCGAGAGCAGATATGAACTGCTCGTGAGGGAAAATAGGCTGAAGAGGGGACTGTTGTGGGCGTGAACAGGGGCTGTTACTGGGACTGTTAGTGGAGGTGAAATGTGGTTGTTTTGAGGACTATTATGGGTGTGAACATGTGCTGTGGGCTGATGGAGAAGGTGAGTTGGCTAGTGGGGGGCTTTGGTGTGTGTACAATGGGTGAGCCAAGAGGGATTTTCCTCCTCTCCTCTCCTTATTTTCTTTTCCTTCCTCTCCTTCTCCTTCAACGTGAGAGGGGCAGCAAGCTGCCTAAGAGATTGCGAGAGGAAGAGAATGGTGTGGTTGAGAGCATTTGGTGGTGCCTTGGGGTTCAACACAAGGATCTTACCTCCTCTTCTCCTCTCTTAGGTGAAATGGGGGTGAGATGGTGAGTGGGTGTGACGAAACTGGTGGGCATGTGAGGTGATGGCTTGGCCTGTGCGTATCATTATAACATAATATAGCATCATAGTTCTATAGCTCTTGCAAAGTACCAAATCCTTTAATTAATAGTCAACTAAATCAGTTTTCAACTTTACATACATAATCAAAACATCTCCCTTTGCAGGCAAAATCTGTACATGTAAGAAGTACTGTATACTATAGCATAAAATTGACTAAAAATTTTCCAACAAGAATTTTGCTATCCTATTTAGCAATTAGTAGCAAAAAGCTCAGAAACTCTAATTCTCCTTATCGGTAGAAATTAAGCATAACGATTCAATTATTAAAATCTAAAATACGGGTGAGGAAAAACATATCTCTATTTCGGCTGATGCATGTTAGAAACCACTGTCCTTAAATTCGACGTTGCCCCTTAAGCAAGTCTCTAGTGCACATGGGATGAAATTTTGTTGTCTTGATTCAAACTGCCCAACAAATGACGCCTGAAAAGTAATAATGTGAGAACTAGCTGATTTTAGCAACGAGCAACAAAACCTATTGGGAATTCAGTTAGTGTATGTGCACAGATTCTTGTGTATATAAGATATATTAGTCTAGACACAGATGCGGATAAAGATGCGGATAAATATGTCTCTCTAAGCAAGTGTGTATACATTATAAATATCTTAAGAATGCTTGTTCGAGTATGTAACTACATGCGCGTTTGAATTCAGAGTTTATGCCTTATTAGTTTGACAGTATTGTACGTAAGCGCTTAAATTTTTCACCTTTCCATTTGAGAGAATCATCTAGAGAGCTTTTAAAAATTGAGGTGAGATGAAGGTGCTTCATATCACTCATCACACATCTATCTGGGATTGTTTCTTATATAACTACCGTACTCTAAACACCACCAACATAACGATAAATCACAAAAATTTGAACTTCTTCTAAACTAAAAATCAGATTTCGCGGACTAAAAATAATACCAAAAAATTGTGAAGGTTCTCTGGGGAAGTGAAGGTCGAAAGTATACCTCTTTTTAATTTTATTACACAATTCTTAGATGGGCTAGTTCTACTTGATTTTATTAATGATTGAATCATGATTACAAAGCTTCACGATGTAAATTCTACTGTTGATTCACACAAACCTTCTTTGTTGCTCAAAAATTTTCTGCAACGGAAATTGATGACTCTTGCTGATCACACCTCGAAATAGGATCACAATCTAACCGAAAGAGAGAAAGACAGATGTTCGTACGGTTTAAAGGGAGAGAGAGGGCGTCTGTAAGATCAAGAGGGCATCCAAGTAAAGAGAAGAAGAAAGAGGGGCGTACAAACTATATGGTGGCTTGCTTGGGTTTCTCTACTGAGAGATCCCATTTATATATATAGGAGAGAGTCCTTCTCCTTTTTGAAGCACATTTTCTTGTATAAACAAATACTGTTTAATTTAAAAAAGAACTATCCAAACTAAACTTAGAAACTATCCTAATCAAATTGGGATTCTCCTTTCCGATTATTTAAATCCTGATTAGATAAGGAATAATCCTATTCCAAATTGAAACTAACAACTTGCAACCAAAAAGGAAGGAGGACTGAGAGAGAGAGGCATTCCACCCTAAGAGGGTGCCTGCCTTTCTTACAAACCCCAGTATTAATCTAAATCTCAATTAAATTAATAAATAGAGAGAGTGTGGGACGTCCCCCACTAGGCCGGGTCCACTCTCATACACTTTATCCTCTTAAATATTTATATCACATATTAACAATAACGCTACTATACAATATAGTAGAAAACATGGAGGAAACTAATTAATTAAATAAAAGATTTGGGCAGCTCTAGTGTGTGAGAACTAAAGGAATCCCCTATTTTTGGTTGTGGAACCAAGTGCTTCTTCTCCATGATGTAGCCTTGTTACTAGGAACCACTTTCCAATTCATATTCCATTATGTATTTCAATCTTGATCTACGTCTCTAGACCTCCACTAACCACAATAATGTCTATTAACACATTGTGATCAAACCTCCGGGAAAGAGAGAATTACATGTCAATAATTTCTATTACTAAAGTTTACAGTCTAGTCCTTCCACCAACAAATATTGCATATAACTTACGGGATAATATCTTATAATGTCTTAATCCTTTGCTTATATTGAGAACTCTTTCAGTTGATACTTTTCGTCAAATTGAACTTTCAAAAACGATTTGAAATTCATTAGAAGAATAATTATACTTATTTTCTATATTTAGAAAATAATCACTCTGATAAAACCATTTCATCGATAAATACCAGCTGGATTTCCGAGTCCAGTTTGACAAGTATCAACTGAACATTAACCCCATTAAGGAGTGGTGGAATCCTTATTGAGTGTCCACACACTTCTTCAAGCATTAGGAACATAAATCAACTTGCCAAATTATTCCCAAACCCTGAATTTGTCACTAAGGCCCTAAGGAGGAACGACGCTAAATAACTTCACAAGATTTGGAATCGCCACCTATTTTATTTTAAGGAAAATAGGACCCGGGTAAAATATGGATAAGGGCTTACAGTCTAGGTCAGAGTCTAGGTAAGTTATATAGTTAAGTCCTGGTGAAGGTGTTAGGCACCCCGGGGCCCCTGTTTACGACGGTTACCTACTTCCTAGGTTTAACCCAAAGAAGAAAAAATTAGAGAAATTCCTAAGTAATTTGAGTTATGCGAATTAAGAAGGGATGAGGAGCAATATCTATCCTAGTTGTTGAACCCTCGTGAGGGAAAATAGGGTTCCCTACTTGCCGAACGAAAGAATACCATTGGGAGGTTCTGCTGGTTGCAATTGCCGCTGATCTGGACATGAATGAGGGTGTTGCAGGGGATGGTGGATGCCGTTGGGCTCAGGCTATGAGGGAGGAGATGGGGGACCAATGGTTGCTGGTCCGAGGGCAGAGATGAACTGCTCGTGAGGGAAAATAGGCTGAAGAGGGGATTGTTGTGGGTGTGAACAGGGGCCTTCACGGGGACTGTTAGTGGAGGTGAAATGTGGTTGTTTTGAGGACTGTTATTGGTGTGAACATGTGCTGTGAACTGATGGAGAAGGTGAGCTGGCTGGTGGGGGGCTTTATGTGTACAATGGGTGAGCCAAGAGGGATTTTCCTCCTCTCTTCTCCTTCTTTTCTTTTCCTTCCTCCCCTGCTCCTTCAATGTGAGAGGGGCAGCAAGTTACCTAAGAGATTGCGAGAGGAAGAGAGTGGTGTGGTTTAGAGCATTTGGTGGTGCCTTGGGGTTCAACACAAGGATCTTACCTCCTCTTCTCCTCTCTTAGGTGAAATGGGGCTGAGATGGTGAGTGGGTGACGAAACTTGTGGGCATGTGAGGTGACGGATTGGCTTGGGCGTATCATTATAACATAATATAGTTTCCTAGTCCTATAGCTCTTGCAAAGTACCAAATCCTTTAATCTATAGTCAACTAAATCAGTTTTCAACTTTACATACATAATCAGAACATCTCACTTTGCAAGCAAAATCTGTACATGCATGAACTACTCTATGCTATAGCATAAAATTGACTAAAAATTTTCAAACCAGAATTTTGCTATCCTTTTTAGCAAATAGTAGCAAAAAGCTCAGAAACTCTAATTCTTCTTATCAGTAGAAATTAATGTTAATGATTCAATTATTAAAATCTAAAATAAGGGTGAAGAAAAACATATCCCTATTTCGGCTAATGCATTTTAGAAACCACTGTCCTTAAATCCGATGTTGCCCCTCAAGCAAGACTCTAGTGCACATGGGATGAAATTTTGCCAAAGTGTTCCGATCACTAAACGTGGTATTAAGAGATGAATGATGAATCTATGGTAGTTACATATATCATCTCTCATAAACTTTTTATCTGACATATGTAAAATGATACCGTCGCCTTCCTAACATCCACACTCTTCATGTAGAAACTTATGAATAACCATGATTCCACTTATCTTAATCCATTTGTAATCTTTTAAGCCTAAATGACTTAAATAGTAGGAAAACTAATCAAAATTTATTTCAAAAAAATACTTTATGGGCTCATGCATCATTTTCAATACTTAGGGGTGTTTTAAGAAAGAACGTGAGTATGCTGAATGCCTTGAAAAGGAGCTAGTTGAAACGGATTTTATATATAAGCTCATGTAAGAGTATTACTAACAGCTCAGTGATAATATCATGAGCCTACAGGTTACAAAAAATCTACAGCAAGTAACCTAAACTCTAAATTGTTGTAATCAAATCTCATGGTATATTCTTGCTTCAATAGTATAAATAATCAACAAAGAAATCAAAATATACATCAAACCCTATAAGACGCTAATAAGAAACCATCGAGCTACAAGGAATTATGGCATTAATGTACGGCTATATCACTTGGGTTGTTATAGTCACCTGTAAGTAGTTGTTGCTTCAAACAATTGTTGCAAAGAAGATGTAGCCTTAGATGTGGAAAAAGAGTTAGGTCCAAGGTGCAAAGAATCACAAAAGAGATCAACTGGCCTCAAAAGGTTTCCATCACAGATCAGACGAAATATCAAATCACTGAACCAGATTAACTATTTTGTGGAAGAAAGGAAATTATTTCTTATAATTTTGATATTTCAGAGTCTAGAACTCTGGCACCCAAAGTCCCAAACCCAACTCAATGCCCAATACACTACCAGGTAATACTGGTGCCAATACTCCGGAAGAGCTAGTTGAAACGGATTATATATATATATATATATATATATATAAGCTCATGTAAGAGTATTACTAACAGCTCAGTAATCATGAGCCTGCAGGTTAAATAAAATCAACAGCAAGTAACCTAAACTCTAAAGAAAAATAATTATCAATAAAAATCAGGAATCCAACAGAAATATTAATAATAATAATCAGGTGTCAACATTGTTTCCAGCAAGTTCTCTACATGGTTTACGCAAAAATCAAATCATAAATTGTTGTAATCAAATCTCATGGTATATTCTTGCTTCAATAGTATAAATAATCAACAAAAAATCAAAATATACATCAAACTCTATAAGAAGCTAATAAGAAACCATCGAGCTACAAGGAATTATGGCATTAATGTACGGCTGTATCACTTGGATTGTTATAGTCACCTGTAAGTGGTTGTTGCTTCAAACAATTGTTGCAAAGAAGATGCAGCCTGAGATGTGGAAAAAGAGTTAGGTCCAAGGTGCAAAGAAGCACAAAAGAGATCAACTGGCCTCAAAAGGTTTCCATCACAGATCAGACGAAATATCAAATCACTGAACCAGATTAACTATTTTGTGGAAGAAAGGAAATTATTTCTTAAATTTTGATATTTCGGAGTCCAGAACTCTGGCACCCAAAGTCCCAAACCCAACTCAACGCCCAATACACTACCAGGTCATACTGGTGCCAATACTCCGGAAGGCAGATATAAACTGTGTCGGATCCGGAGAACAGATTCTGAACTGTGTGAATTTGAGAGAGTTTAGCAGCTCTGTTCTATGTGATTTGGTGGGTAGTTTGGAATAATGGGTCACTGGGTTGTGAAGAGTTCAACCCACTACTTTGCAGTAATACCCACTTTCTCTTGCTACCCGGATGAAGTTACTTTTGCAGTAATATCCATTTTCTCTTGCTTTAAGTTCATACCACTTTATAGATAGAACCCATATTACAGTAACTTTATAGAAGCTGAGCCTGTACCACTCTCTCAAGTTAAGCTTGGACAGGAATATGAGGTTGTTCTCACCACTTTTACAGGTCATCTCTGATTATGTGAAGATTTGAAAATTAGAACAGATTATGATCTGTGTGAATTCCAGAGAATGCCTTATTAATGGGCATTTTGGGCGTTTGACCTGCAACTAGATGGACACTAAAATGCTAGAACTAAAAAAAGTGGACCAATCTATCAATCAAACAAACCAAAACATAATGTCCATAAAGTATACATCAAAGTATTGTCTTAAATGCCAATACTTTGATGTCAATGTGACAAGAAAATCTATTTTGCATGGTTAACTAATTTCTTAGTTACAGTTCTTTTGTCTTAAATGCCAAACTTAGCATTAGAGATTCAAATTAGGACAGTCAAACACCAAAAACCATGAAATAGGCCCAAAAAAGGGGAGAGATCAAGGTCTTTTACCTGCCAATCGAAAACCAGAGCTTTCACAAGCTCCATCTCTCTCTCTCTCTTTCTCATTCCAAGAGAAGCCCCAATTTAAAGAATAACTCCTTCTAATTACTCCATGTCTCTGACCAGCTCCCTTGTTTATATATACCTATACATTAAAAAATGTCAAAGTAGGTATAATAGAGCATGCCATAACCCAAAAATTGTAAAGAATTTAGGTAGACTTTATTATTAATATGAGATGTAAAAAATTGTAAAGAATTTAACAGAGCATACCAAAAGAGCTTGTTGTTCACTTCTTCTTGAGACTGGAAAAAAATATGAGAAAAAGAGATAAGAGGTCAAAAAAGTAAGCATGTCAAGTTTCCATGAAAGAACACAAGTAAACAAAGTTCCCCAATTCCTTTCCACCATCAAACTAAATCTATCTATGACCCTGAATGGTCATATAACTCTCAGATTAAACTAGAGTGCTAACTTTAAAGATAGAATTTTTTCCCTCAAATACCCAAAGCCTCCTAAAAACTGCACAGTATATCCTATTGACCACATTCATTTAGTGTACCATGTCCAAATATCTTTGAACTTCTGAAAATATCTTTGAACTTCTGAAAATATCAGGCGCCGTCTACCTAACTGCACCAGAGAATATCTAAGTGGAGGTGAAATCGATTTCAAGGACAGTGGTTTACAACCACGCCTCAGCATTTAATCGATTAATTAGTTTGGATTATTTTAAATCTGTTTTGCAGATTCTATACACTATCATCTTGTATTACTTAAAACACTTTTTTTTGCAGAAAATAGTAAACTGTTTGCCTTTGAGATTCAGATTGGAGTTACTGTCCGAACAGTGTATATACCGATTGGAGTTGTTCGAACAGTGTAAAAACAGGACTTTTAATCAGGCCAGATCTGGTAATTGCATACGTTTATCATATTTGAAAATCTGGTTATTGTGAACTGCTACTGGTTATTGTGAACTTCTACTGGAAGTGCAGATTTGGGGATATTGATTTAAACATTGTCATAGCTACAATAGACTTTATATTCTGAGTTCAGAAATTATTTTAGCTACAATATAAACTTTCTAAAACAACTGCAAAAAATTCTAATGAGTTTAATTAAAAATAGATATCCCAAATTTTTTGTTTTACTAGAATACATAAACCCAACAATGGATCATGTAGATAGTTCTGAATCTTCTATTACTGTTCTTT
The DNA here is from genome assembly GCA_015143295.1 of Tetracentron sinense. Lineage (NCBI taxonomy): Eukaryota > Viridiplantae > Streptophyta > Magnoliopsida > Trochodendrales > Trochodendraceae > Tetracentron > Tetracentron sinense. The sequence goes on from JABCRI010001393.1 coordinate 88,627, forward strand.
AGTATTCCCATTCATGGTAGAAATAAATAAGGTGGAAAGGATCAAAACACCAAGGAGAAGTAGAAATCTTAATACCTCATTCAAATGCCAAATGCCCTCTTCCTCCTCTATGTCTTCAACATCCTCACTTTCATTGAATTCTTCATTTTCCGAATGACTAGGGATCAATTTACCAGCCCATACACTAGACCCGTCTTCTTGTTTTACGAAGTCCTCTTGTGAAGAAGAAGATAACTCCTAGCAGAATCCACGGTCATATGAGACTTCATATGACCTCCCATGGAAAAAGCTTCTTGTAGAACTTGAATAAATGCTTCTTGTAGAACTGAATTTTGGTCTCTCTCTTGGGTAAAAAATATTAAATTTCAAGAAATGGGTTTGTGATGACCTTTGTTGCTAATAATGGCTATGGCTAAAAAAAAAAAAGGGAGAGAGTTTCTTACTCGCTCTTCTTCAGTTATTTGTGCTCTTCTTTAGTTTTCTAATTTAACTATGAAGACTCCAAGATTTTTGTGGTAGAATTTTCCTTTCGAAGGTGATAGCCAAAGCTCCACTCAGCTCTTAAACCAAGCTGGAGTTGCTAAAGTCGTTTAGGTGAGCGTTCAAAGAACAAAATCAAGAGAAAGAATGGGCAGTCACATGAGAGAGATGAAAGCTGGTATTGATGACCCAAGAAAGGGAGTCGATAAACTTCCCTAAAAATCCAATATCCACTCAGGGCTTTCTCTGGAAAATCAATCAAATATGTTTCGACTAAAACTACTCACCATCTCAATTATTCGCACCAGAAAACAACAATACCAGTCCGCATAATAGATGAACTACCAAAGTGAATATCTCCAATTATCAATCCCCCTCCATAGAACCGCGTTATTCCAAGCCAAATCAACCCAGAATTACCTTCTTAATCATTACTAGATCAACTCACTTGAAATCAATGTTAGTCTAGTTAGCAACAAAGTTGACAATCATCTAGAGAGACTAAAACTATGAGATCTCACTAATCTAAACCATTATCAGAATCTTAATTAATCTAAATTAAAAACCAGATTAATAATTAATATAAAATACATATTAACTACTAAAGCTACATTATTAACAAAAACCTATATTTGATCCAAAATCTAGATTAACTAACCAAATTGACAGATTATCTAATTTATAGACTAACAGATTAACATTGATCTAACTAACATATTAATTAATAAATTTATAAACTAACATCTAATCTACTAAATAAAATACATAAGATTGTAAAAGAAATAAAATAAAATGGTAAGACTTACAGTGAGTGAAGTCAGGAGCAAGAGCAGCCATCCACAGTAGCAGACAATAGTAGCCGAGAGCAAGATAAAATAAATTATAAGGCTTTTATTTTTAGTGTAAAGTAAGACCTGAAAAAAGTAATATAAAATAACAATAGAAACAAGATAAAAGCTAAAAGGTTAAATGATTAGAAAGCAATGAACAAAATCTAACCTTTTTCTCATTTGTTTTGTTAGGTTGTATCAATGTCTTAACATTGTAGCAATATCGATAATTCCTTCGTCTCTTAAACATTGACTCGAACTCCTGATTCTAGTTCATATGTTCGTAGAATAAACCTATAAAAACAAATAATTAAGGTCAAAACCTAAGTAGAAATAGCTCATTCAGAAGTTTGCTTGGCATTAAATAAGCCTGAGAAGATTTAAAAAAATTATCTTAAGCTAAACTTGCTTTCAAATGTTATCGAGAACATTCATATCTTAATGGCCCTTTTTAGGAAGTCGCAATGAATCCCACCCCATAGTTTTCAGATAGCTCCCATGGTGCAGTTGAATAGTGAAGGAGTACATAAAAAAAAGGTTCAAAAAAATAAGCTTCATACATATAAAATTTTGAGAAAAGAGAAAAAAATAAAAATATAATATTCAAAATTACAAGAACCAGTTTGACTAGAATTAACTTCACCAACTAACTATAAGGAAATACTTCACAAAGTAAAGCTAATGAAACATATAAACACTAACCCTACTTATTAACCATTATTTTCAAACAACAAAGGAATGAATGAAAGCATAAAAGCACAAGAAAAAAGAAGAAAATGGAGAACAAATAATTAGATTAACAACCTAAGAATTGCCACATTATCCATTTCTTTTATGACTCTTGTTATGGCAGAAACAGCAAGAATGGCCTTTGTATTTCCCGGTTCAGCAATGAAGATGTAGACATCTTTCATATAATAGTGTCTTTGAGATAAAGAGTAGATAGGGATCAAATAGAATCAAGTGGTGTAAAATTGAATAACTAAATATTTTAATTACATAAAAAGATGTCATTTGGACAAATCATTCCCATTTACATAAAGTAACATCAGATTATCTGGATCTAAATCAAAGCAGACAGATTTTACTGTATTATGTTGGAAACATCAGTAAATCCAAGAAGCTTTACATTCTTTTCTGGTTTGAACTTGACAGCGTCCCTCAGATGAAATAGGAACTACTTGAGGTCCATAGCTATAACCTTTAATCCTTTGCTCTGGGGGTAGAATTTTATTAGGATCTTCTACTCTTCTGTTTTCAAATTCTACCTTGACTTCATGGATAGCAAATTTATCAACTGGAGGTGCTTTATCAGATATTTTTTCAGAGGGGGGAAATCTATAGTATACATAGAGAAATCGTATTACAGAGAAGACTTCTACAATCAATAGTATAACATAATATCTAAAGCATCTTATTCTTATTTCTGCTGCAGAAGGCTTGAGCTTCCAACAAAACAATCCAGCAAAGATATTGGATACAATCACCAAGGATAGTTCCTCACGGGAGTGTCCACCTTTCTCTTTGGTAAAAGTCTTTGTATCATTTGGGGGTTCCAGTTGTCTAAGATATTTGGGTTTCTATGTATTCACTTCTTTCAAATTTACCTAATATAATTCCTATATACTGAATTACCATTAAAAAAATTAGGGAACACTACCAAAATTAGAATTACTAATTCTCACTGAAGGTTGAGCTCCACACTATCTTTTCATCCGAGAAGGTTGAGCTCCACACTATCTTTTCATCTTCTAAACATTAATGATTAATAATTGGGAATGCAATCAAGTTATTCCTGGCATGTGCTTACTTCCTTGGTAGAAGTGTGGCATTTGTTTGTTATCTAATGAACCAAGTAACTGGGAATGTAATAAAGATATCTAATTATGCATCTCTTAGTACTATTTCATCCCCGATAAACAGGGAATATATCATTTACTCACACTGGGCTTCTGATCTCTACTGATCCAAAAACTTTTTAAAGTGGTTACACTTAAATTAATTGATGTAAATCAGAGATGAACAACTACCGCTAGAAAAGATACTAATACATGCATAATAAATTCTGGAATTGCTTAAGGTTTGACGTTATTCTTTTGAATCTTCTGTTTGTATAGTGTCCTTCAGTTATAAATTTTCTTATTATCTTCAAGGAGCAGCGAATTGACTGATAAATAATTTATTGACTGCATGACTGACTACTGGGTCTCCAATCATGGTTAATTCCATGAATGCTGATCAGAGAGGGCATGTGAGAATCCGAATGTTGGGGGATTATGTAATATGGATCGGAAGGCAGATAAGTTTAAAAAATAAAAAAATGGTGATATTTGAGTGGAATTCTAGGACAGACGCTGTAAACATGTGCTCATCAATCATGACTGATTGAAACATTTGGCCCACCTTTATGATGGTCCACAGCGCAAAATAATGGCATTCAAATTGGACAAACAGTAACATTTGATTAATATAATTAAATGCATTTTATTTGTTGGAAAAACCTCCTTACATATAGGATTGTCCATCGGTGAAATTTGTGCCAATGCCTCTATCATTAGGATGGTCTAGATTGCTAACTCTAGCATTAGGATTGACTAGATTAATCACCACATGTTTCATGTGTACAACACAAATATTAGAATAGGGCTGAGTCATATTTTACCCAAATTAAATGTCCCACATATCCTCAAGTTTTGGAATGAAATTTTGAGCATTTACTTTATTTGTGTTCTTATAGTATTATAACACACTGTTATCAGGATTTCAGAATTTACTTTATTTGTGTTCTTATAGTATTATAACACATTGTTGTCAGGATTTCAGAATTTAACACACTGTTATCAGGATTTCAGAATTTACTTTATTTGTGTTCTAATGGATAAATGCAATCAATTCAATTATCATTCATTTATACATAATAGTATATGAAATTAATGGTATAACACATCTGTTAACAGGATTTCATCAAACACGTGAGAGGCATCATTCATTCAACCCTAACACAACTGTTAACAGGATTTCATCAAACACGTGAGAGGCATCATTCACACAACTGTTAATAGGATTTCATCAAACACTTGAGAGGCATCATTCATTCAACCCTTAGACTTGACTAGAAATTTCATCAAACACGTGAGGCATCATTCATTCAACCCTAACACAACTGTTAACAGGATTTCATCAAACACGTGAGAGGCATCATTCATTCAACCCTTAGACTTGACTAGAAATTTCATCAAACACGTGATAGGAATCATCCATTTAACCTACACATAATAGATTTCCAAATTTCTGTATTAAAGAAAAAAGGCAGAAGCTCAATATTGATGAAGCAATTTTCTACCATCTCTTACAGAGAGACTGTAGCTGAGCAATTTTATACTATCTATTTGAATTTTAATTTAATCATAGATTCATGCAACAAAAAACACAAAGTGAGAGTTCTTACCACTGGTAAAATTCCACCACAGCCCTCATAAATGGTTTAAATTGCAGAAATACAAAAATTCAATTGAAGGTAAAGAGGGAAAACGGAATTGCAAAATTTAAATGAATAGAGGAGTGCGAGCCCTAATGAGCAGTACCTTCTTCTGGAATTGTTTCGGGATGGAATTCACGTGTTTCTGATGCTTCGTCCTTTCTCCAGAATGATTCCTCGACGAACTGTAATTAAACTTAACAAACAAAATTTACAAAATTCAGCGATTTCGTGCCTTTTTATGAATTTGAATCAAATGCGCTTGAAGTTTTTGATAAACATGAAATCTCCCCCAGTTTTCATTGATAAAATCTTTCAAAAAGTGAATAAAATTGCCAGAAAACCATATTTTAGAAGGAAAAAAAAAAGAGGAGGGGTGTTAATTTGGACGAAAAATCTAGAGTCTGAATTCGAAATCATCGACCGGAACACGGAGCTTACCAGAGAATTGAGCATGAGAAAAATTTGTGCGGCCGAGGTCGTCGGAAAAAATGAGGGTCGGAGCTGGAAAAGGAGGAATTGCAGCTATCAACGACGGTGACAGTAGAAAAATCTTTCGAATTTACGGTACTGCTGTGATGGCAGCGTCTTCATTGGAAGAAAATGAGGAGAGGAAGAGAGAGAGAGAGAGAGAGAGAGAGCCGTTACGAGCTCTTCACACTTCTGAGAAAGTGAGGAGCGTCGAGTAGACAGAGAGAGGCTGGCCATTTTTTACCGTTACAAAATTTGAGTTGTTTTTTTTTAAACTTAAATTGAGGAGTGCTAGCCGCAGAGGCAGATGATGGAAATATCCAAGGATTTTTGGTTGCCTCTAAATTCCGTCCGATTCGTGCAACTCGGAATATTAGTGATATCTGTTTTTGGGGAATTGAGCATGTCCATTGCTTGCCAAGATCTGCTCAACCTGGTAGGATTTTTGGGGAACGGAATATTAGTGATAACAGATGGTCTGGTCTGGTCTGGATGCTACACTTGAGCATTGCTACAAAATCTGCATGTTTTTTGGGTGGAAAGAAAAATCTGTATAATTGATAATCTTATATTTATTGTGTTATTTAGGTGGAACAGTTGGAATCACTTCAACTGCAAGATTGAGGAGAAAACCATCAAAGAAACTGATAACTTTAAATTACCTTCCCAGTCTATCGAAAAACATAAATGTAACTCAAAGCTCATGATCTTAAAGTTGGTGAAAAAATTGTGGTGTTTATATATATATATATATATATCTGGATTTTATATTGAGTCTTTAAATTTGCGTCAGCTGAATTTTTCGGTTTCCATGCATTTGGGGAGATCCTTATAATTCACCCTATCTGGGAACATCCGATACAGTAGTGGAATTTGTGCCAATTTAGAAGAAAAAAAGTGAATTTCAGCATTGTTATGCCTTCTCTGGTTTTGTCTTGATTTTCAGCATTAATATTAAAATATTTTTAAAAGAAAGTGAAGCTTGTATTGACATTTGTTTTGATAAAAAAACTACCGTAATACAGAAATGTCGGACTTGGGATTCATATTCAAGTGGGCTTGAGCCTCAGTGTTGAGTAATAGACAGACATTACTCAATCTGTTTTTTATGTGTTAATTCAACCTGAAGGAAATTCATAGGAGTGCTTAACCATTTACATAATTTTTATAGTACTTCTTTTATTCAGCATTATTGTTAGTAATGCTTTTTTTGTTTCCATGTTTTCAACAGCTGATGCTTTGGTTTCAACTGGTCTTGCTAAGCTTGGATATCAGTATGTTAATATAGGTATATTGTTCTTCCAATACACCTCTGCTTTTCAAAACTTTATTTTCTAGCCTTGCAATTGAATTGTTGATAAAAATAGATAACTAAAGATTCCATTTTCCTTCTTTAATAGATGATTGCTGGGCTGAGATAGCTCGTGATGACAAGGTTTGATTTATCCTTTTTTTCCCTTCTCTTTATCCTGAATCCGATTATACTTATAAATTGGATGAGCATTGATTATTGCGTAACTTATAATGCTTGTGAAGTTCTTTGCAGGCTTACTCTTATCTTTTCTTAAAGAATTTCTTACGATATATATGTGTAACAAATTTGAAATATCTGTTACTTTTCAATAAATCCTGTTAGGATTGTTTCGATTTTTCTCAACAATTTTTTTTCTTGTTAAATAAACTTAAAACTTTTGAACAATTCAGACTTTACTTCATATACCATCCAAAAATAAATAAAAATTTTCTCTAGCATATCATTTGTCGCATTTCCGATAAAAAGAGGATTTCAAATTTCAGGGTAATCTAGTGGCTAAGAACTCAACATTTCCATCGGGGATCAAAGCTCTTGCCGACTATGTTCATAGCAAGGGGCTTAAACTAGGAATCTACTCAGATGCAGGGTATGTACACAGTATTCTAATATATTTCTGTTTGTAGTTCTGCATGAGTAGCCATTAATAAACCTCCTTGATTACAAGATGGATGGATGATGTCTCAACCTCCCTTTTGCAGGTACTTTACGTGTAGCAAAAAAATGCCAGGTTCGCTAGGTCATGAGGAACAAGATGCCAAAACCTTTGCTTCATGGGTATCAATGAGCTCTATCATTGCTTTTACTGTTTACAGATGTTTCTATTGAAAACATTTTTGATATTTAGATCAAAATTTTCTTTTAATTACAAGAAAACATAGTTGCTTCTACTATTAAAGTTTTATTTTTCTGGCCAAAATAAGTAAAATGTGAACTACTGTGTTGGGTATATGTAGGGTATTGATTATTTGAAGTATGATAACTGTAACAATGATGGTTCAAAGCCGACTGTTCGGTAATCTAATTTTCCATATTTGCTTCTCTATTTTATAAATGTTCCTTACTATAATACACAATATACCAGCCTATTGGTTTATAATTATGCCATTCTACTCAATTTGCTTCTCATATAGATATCCTATAATGACCCGAGCTCTAATGAAGACGGCCCGCCCAATCTTCTTCTCCCTTTGCGAATGGTAATTCTATTTTCCCATGAGCAAAAATTGCTCTCTTATAAATTTTTTTCCCCCTAAGTCTATTTGGTTGACTTGTTCTCCTTTTGTTCATCAGGGGGGACTTACACCCAGCTCTATGGGGTGCTAAGATGGGAAATAGCTGGAGAACTACGAATGACATTTCGGATACATGGGACAGGTAAAACAATATATATATGCTTGAATTAAGATGGTATTGATAACCCGACAGATTTACGTATCTTGTTTAATTGTTCGCTCTACAGTATGGTCTCTAGAGCCGACATGAATGAAGTCTATGCTGAGCTTGCAAGGCCTGGTGGTTGGAATCACTACAAGAAATTTACCGGGCAGTGACGGAATAGTAGTGACGGAACTTTTTTCCGTCACTAATACATGACCTATAGTAACGGAAAATACTGTCGTCACTAATAGTCCGTCTCTACTAAGGAATTTTTTTTTATGTGATTAAAATGAGTATTAGTGACGGAATTTGTTCCGGCACTAATATGGTTGAAATACTAGTGACGGGTATATTCCGTCACTAATGACATTAGTAACGGAAATGAGTTATTGTCACGGATGTTTTACCGTTACTATTGAGATTGACGTTAGTAGTGACGGAAATATATCCGTCACAATTAGCTCAATATTATCAGTGACGGAAAAAAATCCATCACTAATATGCTCCCTGTAATAGTCACGGAAAAATATCGTCACCAATGAACGGCATATTATTAAAGACGGAAATATTTCCGTCACTACTAATCTCGAGCTAATTAGTGGCGGACATATTTCCGTCACTACTAATGTTAATATAAAATCCCCACACCAAAACCCGTGAACACCCTCACTTGTTCCCCAATTGTTGCCGCTGCTTCCCGCCGTCCTCACGCCTGACGCCCTTCCGGCCACCACGGTGAGTCACCTCCCTCTCTCTCTCTCTCTGCTCTCTCTCCCTTCCGGCCACCACGGTCGGTAATAGCTCCAATCGACGAGGAGGATGTATTTTTCTCTCTCTCTCCTTCCCCTCTGAAACTCTGGACCAGGACCTTGCGTAAGATCTACCAAGATCTGTGATCTCGCGGTCTTGATTTTTTTTTTTTTTGGGTTGTCTTATAGATTCCCTCTTCGATATCGGAGAACAATTTTTTTTTTCATTTCCTTACTGATCTGTGAATTGATTTGGGGTTCCTCTTCTAGTTCAGAACTCTTGTATAATTATCAGAAAAATCGACCCATCTTTGATTTCACAAAATGCGGACCATCTGTTTGTGATAACTGGTGTTACATTAATGAGAAGTAAATCTTGATTCTGGAATGTGTTCTTAGTAGTTAGTGGCACTAATGTTGTTTTGTGAGATGAACTCCAAGCATCTTTTTTTTTTCATTTATGTTTGTATGAAAGTATGTATGTACCCTTCACTTCCAGCTTGAGTTCTAACAAATGTTCTTTTCTGTTTTTCTGTTATCAAGTTTTTGGTTTGTTATGGCTTATATGTTATCTCTGTTTCTCCTTGGGCTGCCAAGCTCTATAAAACCATATTTTTTTCATAATTTTAGTGGTTAATGCTATATTTCATTTTTCTGTGATTGTCTGGGGTTAGTGAAGACATAATCTTGCAATTGGATGCTATATTGTTTATCTAATACTCAGATGTCTGTAACTTGGTTCTTTGTTTTGATGTCTTGGTTTGTCGTTGATGGAGGATATAAAGCTTACTAGGAATTTTCTTGATATATGATATAATCTCCTTTTTTTTCCGTTTGCTGTTACCTTGGATTTTGCCTTCATATATGATGTGTGGAGAGCAAGATGCCTTAGATCAAACTACTGTTACAGATAACAATCCATTACTGTTAATCATCAATAGAACTTAAAATATGACTAAGCTACTTTTGATTTTCTAATACATACATTTCCATGAATTATGGGAACAAATACTTGTTTGCCTTGCCTGCTTAGAAATATTATTTTTTTAATTCTTCTATTCTCTTATGTTATTTCTTTGAGTGACAATATAATAAATGCAGACTTTGAATTGATCAATTTTAGATTTTAAAAAATGGGGTATGGTGTGTGAGGCTCACAATCATAAATGGATGATTGTTGAAGGAGGGGTTTAGGTTTTACTCTCATTTTGATTAATGTGACTGCCTTGGGGTTGTTTTGATTCTGTTTTCTTTCTTTTCTTTAGATTTTCTGATTGATGTTGATGTTCTCAATAAGCTTCAAGCATTTTCTGAAATGGGTCGTTGAGTTTCTCTTGTAGTGATAACTTTAGGCACCCAACAATTGTCATTGTTGGACGGTTATTGGCATCCTTTCCCCAAGGATATGATCATGTTTGAAGATGATCGTCTACCCAACCCCACCTAGTGAGAATTATAGTTCTCCATATTTCACATGAAATGTCACCTCTCACTTAGAAAATCTGGGCAATCCTACCAAATTGTCACATCTTTTCTTTAATAATTAAATGTTAGATGAGACTATGTTGTGTGCATGTTGGCGCACAGAATGGGTATATTGGCAAAAACACTCAACACAAATTCGCTCAACCCAGCTTATATTTTTACTAACATGTTATGTCTAGTATTAGTGGAGGCACACAACATCTGTGTGCCCATTTGCACACACAACTCAGAGTCGTGCTAGATTGTTAATGACTCGTAATCTTGTCCAGTTGTAACCGGTTTTTGTCAAAACGGGTTACATTCCCGAGGTGGCCACCTGTTCTTTTTTACACCTTTTAATATAGACTTGAAATCCTGCCGTTAAACCTGTTACAATACAAAAGCCTTTTTAAAGTTTTTTTTTTAAAAATATTGTTAACAATTTTAATATTATCATATTTTTAATATTTGTTCCCCTAAAAACTAAGTTTAGATGGTTGAAACCAAATGGTTAGTGAAACTTAATCACAATTAAGGGTATTAGAAGGGCACACGTGTTGATTTGTGGGGACGTAAACGGACTACAAGGAATCCAGTTATAACCGTAGAGAATTTCTAGTCTTGATCCAAAAACGTGTTTTGGGAACTCCGAAAATCCAGCGAAATCCAGAGCTCCGGTTAACAGTTAAACTTCTTTCTTAATAGCTGTATCATGAAGATTTCTATGACATTCAGCATGTAATTAATTAAATCGCACATAAGAGTCCTCACCTCACCCCAAGTATTTGTAGAAGTCGAATTGAGATTGTATCTATTATCCCATAAACAGTACTCGATCATTTCTTGATGAAAGGCGAACGAGGAAAAGAATGGTAATTAAAGAGGAATTAAAAAGAAAATGAAGACTATTGTAGTCGATCTTGACTCGCTCTTAGGAGGTCTGGTTCCGTTCTTGATTGATGTAATTTCTAACTTCATCTGCAATCATTCGATGAGGTTACGACATTAATCTTCAATCATTGAGTAGGATCAGTTAATCTCTTTTGCAATCCAAAGACTATTGTAGTCGATCATGACCTTTTTACCTTATTTGTTGAGCAAAGATACCTGTAAAAAAAATTTGAAAAAGATTTACGCATGAGCCCACTAACTATGGTGAAATTTCACTCATCTTTAGGATTCATCCATCTTAACCTGGATGTTGGGAAAAAAGCTTTGGTAGATCCTCCTTGTTTGAAAAGCTGTGTTGTGTGACCCTCACCTATGATTTGAAAGCCCTTGTATGGATCAGACCCTACTATTAGAAGATACGACATTAATCTTCAAGTAGGGACAAGTACCTATTAGGTTATTACAAACAAAAAGCCCCGTGCTCCCGTATGGGAAAACATACCTTACCCTCCCCCATTGAAAAAAATAATTGATGGACCCAAGATCTTTTAGGGATTTGTTTTTCTTATATGAATCATGGCTAGTTAAAGAATGAACAATTGTTTATCTTTAAATATCATTGTGTATGTGCATGCATTGAAACATAGATCTCCTGTTCAAGCATCGTTGTGTGACAAGTATTTCCCTTATCATCGAATTTGACGAATTAGTTGTAAATTATGATGTTTAGTTCCCATGTGGATCAAACATCATATTTAACAATTGATTCGTCAGGTCTGTTAAGAGGAGTATTTGTCACCAAATGATTCTTGAATTGTCCGTGTGGACAGTTTGGGAATACATAATCCTGAACCACGTGTTAGTTGCTCATGCTTATTCTAATTTGGGGAAATGTCCGTCAGTCATCCCTATTGTTCTCTGGGTACATATTTGACAAGGTGAGATCATTGCACCAAGTCTAAATCGTGTACTTGGAGAGCCATGGGGAGGTGCTGCCGAAATTTCCACAACTCTGGATTGGAACACTTGAGCTACTGACTGTTGGGGATTATGTATTCCTGAATGGGATAGGAAAACCCCACCCATTAGTAGTCTTGTCTGATCTTAATCATAACGCATGAATCATGCATTCCATCTTTGGATATAACAGTCATTTCCATTGTCTTCTATTACCAGTGATCACTGAAGGAAGATGGTATCCACCATAGACAAAACTTGGGTTACAGCAGATCGGTTAAGTGTTGCCTATGAACAGGGGGTCAATAATTTTTTAGATTTCGCATTGTGTAATACAACTCGAACTGATGGTAGTATCAAGTGCCCTTGTAAGAAGTGTTGTAACCGATATTATCATGTTCGGACTTTAGTACATGAGCATTTGATATGTGATGGGTGGGATAAAGGTTATGCAGCTGGCATGTGGATATATCACAGGGAATTTATGCGGAATAGAGCTTCTTTTGTGCCATTACATGAAGACAACGCTGGTGAAACATCCCCTCGAGATGATATGCATGAAATGTTGCAGGGGGCATTCGGGATGCGACGTACTGAAGAAGAGAGAAGTGAAATGCCAGAGAGACCCAACGCGGAGGCGGCTAAATTCTATCGGTTAGTGGAAGATGCCGATCAGGAGTTATACCCCGATTGCAAGAAATTTAGTAAACTTTCTTTCATCGTTCGGTTATTTCATATTAAGTGTCTGAATGGATGGAGCAACAAATCATTCACCATGTTACTTGAATTACTTAAGGAGGCACTACCTGAAGGCGAAACATTGCCTGAGTCCTTCTACCAGTGTAAGAAGATAATTGGTGAGTTAGGTCTTGGGTACAGCAAAATTGATGCATGCCCTAACGATTGCATGCTCTTTTGGAAAGAAAATGCAAACGATGTAGCATGCTCTGTATGTGGTAGTTCACGGTGGAAAGACGCAGACGACGGTTCAAGCCCTCCGTCATCTAAGAAGGAACACAAAATACCTGCAAAGATTTTGCGCCACTTTCCACTCAAACCTAGACTACAAAGAATTTACATGTCTAACAAAACAGCTTCCTCCATGAGATGGCATGCAGAGGGTCGCACTAAGGATGGAGTGTTAAGGCATCCAGCTGACACTGAAGCTTGGAGACACCTTGACGAACAGTACCCGGACTTTGCTTCAGAGCCCCGCAATCTCAGGCTTGGGTTAGCAAGTGATGGTTTCAACCCATTCGGGCATATGAGCATTGCATATAGCACTTGGCCTGTTGTTTTGATCCCATACAATTTGCCTCCTTGGATGTGCATGAAACAACCATATCTGATGATGTCTTTACTTATTCCTGGTCCCCGTGCTCCCGGAAATGATATTGACGTATACTTACAACCGCTAGTAGATGAATTGACTGAATTGTGGAATGACGGTATTTGCACTTACGATGCATCACTTAGACAAAACTTTCAAATGAAGGGAGCCTTGTTGTGGACAATAAATGACTACCCTGCATATGCGAACTTGTCAGGATGGAGCACCAAGGGCCGTTATGCCTGTCCCCATTGCAATGAAGACACTTGTTCTCAATACCTGAAACACGGGCGTAAGTTCTGTTATATGGGTCATCGTCGATTCTTGGGGGCTACTCATAGATATCGCAAGAACAAACAATCTTTTGATGGAAATATGGAACCAAGAACTGCTCCGATGTCACAAACAGGGTCCGAGCTGTTAGAGCAAATGGTCGGCCTAAACGTCATACTTGGCAAGCATGATTTGAACACATCAAGAAAGAAAAGACCACGTCAGGATATTGTAGAGTATATTGGCTGGAAGAAGGTGAGTATTTTTTTCAGTTTACCGTACTGGAAACACCTATTAATACGTCATAATTTGGATGTGATGCATATTGAGAAGAATATATGTGACAGCATTGTGGGCACGTTATTAAACATTGAAGGAAAATCGAAGGATAGCTTGAAGGCTCGTCTAGACTTAAAAGAGATTGGAATTAGACCGACTCTTCATCCACATAAAGTAGGCCAGAAAACTTATTTGCCCGCAACATGCTTCACGATGTCGCCAGAAGAAAAAAGTTTGTTTTGTAAGGTACTGGCGAGTGTTAAGGTCCCGGATGGTTATGCAGCCAACATTTCACGATGCGTAAATTTGAAGGAGCGCAAAATCAGTGGCCTGAAGAGCCATGACTGCCATATATTAATGCACCAACTTCTTCCTTTGGCCGTTCGGAGATCACTTCCCCAGGATGTGAGTGGCACGTTGATAGAGTTATGCGCCATTTTTAGAGAATTATGCACAAAAGTTGGCACAGTAGATGACTTCACTAAACTTGAGGCTCGCAGTGCAATTATATTGTGTCATCTTGAGAGAATATTTCCCCCTGCCTTTTTTGACATAATGGTGCATTTGGCCATCCATTTGGCCGGTGAGGCAAGGGTTGCAGATCCTGTAAATTACCGATGGATGTACCCGATCGAGCGGTAAGTGCAAAAATAATATAATGTTTTCACTGCCTTTCCGTTTAATGTTAGAGATAAGCTAAGTAATCACACTTTTTTCCTGTATCAGATACCTGCATACCTTGAAGTCTTATGTACGCAATAGAAGTAGACCTGAAGGTTCTATTGCAGAGGGATACATTGCTGAAGAATGTCTCACATTTTGTTCGAGGTATTTGGACGATGTTGAAACAAAGTCCAATCGAGTGCCCAGAAATTATGATGACCACAGCACTACAACATATGAAGGATTGCCCATTTTTTCTAGACCTGGGCGTGCTTTAGGAAAGGAGGAGACGATACATTTATCCTATGAGTCCTCCACGCAATTACATCGTTATGTGCTCTTCAATTGCCCTGAAGTTGCCCCATTTATTTCGTAAGGACATTGTATGCATTATTTGTCTGTCAATAGTAATTTCTGTATTAATCATCAGACGTAATGTACCTCGTTAAAATACAAGAAGCATTTGGATGAAGTAACACGAGAAAATTGCGACAGACGACAAATCGACATTGAGCGCATCCACACTGATGCGTTCGCCGGATGGTTCTCGTCAAATGTAAGTTTCAGTCTAATCATCATGTCACACACCTACAAAATAGTAAAATATCTTCAGAGTTATTAATGTGTTTGTGATTTAACAAAAAATGTGAGGTTAACACAAACAGGTTTCTATGTTGATTCGTGGAAGTCCAAACCATGTACGTGAAGATCTGATGTGGCTAGCACGTGGTCCTTTGAAGATTGCGAGGACATATCAAAGGTTCGTTGTTAATGGGTTCAGGTTTCGAACAAAACACATTGACAGGAAGAAGAAGACCTCAAATAGCGGCGTGGTCGTTACTGCACAAACTACAAGGTTTAAATCTGTGAAGGATCAAACATCGCGGACATGTGATGTTACTTACTACGGTGTTTTGCAAGAAATTGTTGAGCTTCACTATTATGGTGGGAGAAAAATCGTGTTATTCAAGTGCGATTGGGTTGATGGTATGGCCGAAGGAAGGGGTGTCAAGCAAGACAAGTTCAAATTTACGCTTGTTAATCTTGGACGCTTGCTAAATACAGATGAACCTTATGTGCTAGCCTCTCAAGCAATGCAAGTCTTTTATGTCGAAGATCCAGTAGAAACGGATTGGCACATTGCTATTCAAATTAAACCTAGAGACTTCTTCGACATGCAAGATGGAATTTATTCAAATATGAGAGAGTCATGCCCCGAGACGGATCAACCAAGCATCGCACAATTGGAAGTCACTGGTGTTGATGTCGATCAGATTACTGATCTTAGGACAAATATTATTGGGACAACTATTGATGTACCTTTAATTATAAACCAACCCGAGACGTCTGAGTCTGATGAGAATCCCGAAGATAGTGATATGCATGTTTAAGATGTAAATTGTAATAGTGCTTCTTATTAAGAGTAACACTGGTTCTTCATCTTTCGTTGTACTGCAAACACTGGATTCTTGTAGCTTCTCTGATGGGGAGTGGACAATTCCCTCAAGAATTATTTCACATATGGATCTCTTTTGAAGTATCTCATGTCAATTCTATTGTCTCTTTTTCAATTGTTTGCTTATATGTGTAATCATTTTTAATGCTAATGTATTTCGCCACACAGCTTGCCGTCACTACCGGGCAACCCATCTCCAAAGAGTAAGCTCTATGACAAATATTTTTAATGCTAATGTATTTCTAATGGTTGCCGGTTTTAACCTCTCTAATATTTACATGGTTCTCCCTCCACTTAGTCATGCTCGTACAAGATCTGGATTAAACCCATTTATTTCTTGTTATTATTAATGAACCTATTGCCTTCCTACTGCTAGCATACTTCTTAAACCCATTTCATTATTTGATCTATCTATTAAATGAAGACTAAAAATCAAAAGAGTATAGGCTTAACTGACCCGTGTATCGGTTAATTCATGTTACTGATATTGTGGACCTGAAGTCACTTGCCTTGCTTTGAGAGTATATAAAGTTTTAGAGTACATAAATTTTGCATTAACAAAATGTATCAGGCCTGTTCTTTCTCAATTTACTAATTCAAGTTCCATCTTAAAATTATTAACAATAAAGTTAATTTGATGCTTGTTCATGTCATGCTTATTAAAGAGTTTCAGAGTAGTACTATGTAGTTGGAACATTTACTTGTACATATGATCTTAATGATATTTGAATTGCAAACACTGTCACTATGAGCACTTCATTTTTAATACTTGAATGTCTTTATTTTTATATACTGATGTTATCGCCATTATTGTTGTTGATTACAATATTATATTTCTCATATCACTAAAAGAGATTTTATACAGGGATGCAGACATATGGGAAAAGGTCCCATCGCCGTCAAAGCATGAGTCAGGCCGAGGGATCCCAACATGAACATCATGGGAGTTCTAGCCAGCTTATGGGATCGTCTCAGGGATACCCACCAAACCATGAGGTTGCTCCCGAACCACACCATCATGAGGCTGCTCAATCATCAGGTTATTAATTTTCATGATGACGACTATTGATTTATATAGCTTGTGCATTGAACTTATGTAAATCTGATAAGATTTAATTTGTTTATTGTGTCAAGGTGTTCCGCCACTTAGACGGACTAGGGGTCCGAATAAGGCCATTCCACCACCTCCACCTGGCCAGGACCGCATCCTAGTTCCGATTAACAACTTGGGACAGCCCACCGGGAATGAAGCGGGGAAACTATCACGATTTATAGGCACCTTGGTGAAGGATGGGGATATTCTCCCCATCAATTACACGGACTGGCGGCAAGTTCCTGACTCGCTGAAGCAGGGGGTCATGGATAGAGTATTGGTAATACAAAAGTTTGACTTATGTCAAAAAAAATTAAGAAATTTTATTTTAAGTAGAAACCTTTTGAATACCTATTTACTTCTTGTTTTCAAACATTTTTGAAATATATTATGACATTCAAGAATACATAACCATTAATGTTATACCTTGGTATTCTAATGAATTTACTTGATGCAGACGGTATTCAACCTCCCCCTGAGAGAGGAGGTCCGGGAGTGGGTAGACACTAAGACCGATGTGCTGTGGAAGAGCTGGAAGGATAAGCTATTTGCTAAATGGCACAGAGCACATCTCTCACTAGATGAGCAGATGACCCTTGTCGATCCTCGGGCCATCCAATCACAGTGAAGGGAGTTGGTGGCACATCGGCGTACTGATGAGGCGAAGGTAACTCATCTTAATGTATGAAGTTTATATCTATTTACTCATTCAGTATGCAACACCTGTTAACATTTGATGTTCTTAACTAATATTTGTAGGCTATGAGTAGGAGAAACAAGGAGAACAGGTCGCAGCTTCGTACCACCCACAAGGCAGGGACGCGGAGTTACGCCCAGTATAGGGCTGCTGCGGTATGTAGCATTATAAATTCAATTTTATTTATGCATGTATTATCAAAAAATAAAGTTAATGTGGGTGAGATTGCTAGCTCATTGCTACATATATTAGTTAGAGGTAATTAAACTATATCCCGCAATAAAACAGTCTGTATCAAGCTCAAATAACTGGTTAAACATGGTGGGCTGGCAAAAAACTGCATCCAAACAAATCTTATAGAACCATTGTAGGATATATAATGATGCCGCAAGTTCAGCTGTATACAACGGGGTATCCAGGCCACTGCTTTGGTTGATCACAATGACAAAAAAAATTTAATACGACAAAAAAATTCATACTTTGGGAATTCTTTTGTTGTGAATTCCATTGCATTTGAAGTTACAAACAAATCAGCTTGGTATTTCCTAACAATATGACTTATGCAAAATCAGCTTGCAAAAATAAAGACAAAGAATTTAGCCTGCAATGCAATGGAGATATTTAGTATATGAAAAATAATATTCTCATATCACTTAAGCATATCAGCTTTAATATGCTCTCTCTCTCTCTGCTCTCCAAACTTACTGGGGTTACAAATGTCTTTCCCCTCCACCAGATTGTATTTGTGACTGTTATATACTGTATAGACTAATAAAAAAAAATTTGTTCACCAATATTTGAGTTTTCCTAGGAAATGAGTGAACATACCCAAGCCTAATTAGCCCCTTTTTAGAGGTTGAAGTTCTGGTATTTATGTCATATCCAGGCATCAGATTACCTCTAGTGCACGCCTGGCCCAGCCTCGGGCATCCATTCATCGTGCGGCATTTGGTGCTAAAAAGGGAGAAGTCATTTCATTTTCTCCTCTGGGCCTCGGGCGTGCACCAGAGGTAATCTGTTGCCTCATATCCACATGTATCTGTAATTGGGTAACATAGCTTAAATGGTATATGGGAAACTGAGATTCTGAGCCAACGTTAAATGGGGTCGGTGATTTTGCAAATGTCACGGTGATTAAGCCTGGCTAATTCTTTTGTTCCAAACAAATCTTCGGAAGGATTTTGCAAGCTGATTTTGCATTGCAGGCTAAATTCTTTTGTTGTGAATTCCATTGCATTTGAAGTTTAATTCCAGCTTGTACTTATATCTTTTGTTGTGAATTGTGGACATACTCTATATGGACTATTAAACATTGATGGTCTGCCTCTTAACAGTAGTGCTCCTCAAAAAGATTCATACGTAGAAAAAGGACAGACTCCTCAGAGAATCTGCCTCTGAAGCATCTAGTAGTAGCATTTTTCTAGCTTTGACAAGAACTAATCAACTTTAGTTTCACATGTAAACTCTCCCATCAACGAGCACTAAATGCATCATGTAATTACCCACGAATACATCAATTACTCATCTATATATGTCCAATATTACATGTGAGACTGATGATGTACAGTATTTTTCATATATATATGTACAATATTTTTCAATTGATGTCTAACATTTTATAAATTGTTGTTTTCATCACGAGGATAGCAAGCCCAGGATCTAGACGGGCAAGAGCCGGACCGCATGAAGATGTATCATATGATGCATGTTCGGCGAGATGGGACATTTGTCGATCAGGCATCAGCTGATTTCTATGTATGTCTTATCATTACATGATCTGATCGATTGTTTATAAATATCAATTTTGTAATTATATATTCATAAATTGTAATCACCTAAATTTTGTGTTGTAGACTCAGATGGATGAGCTCGTTAGCCAACATCCGGAGGGGACTATTCCTGAAAGCTTACATGGATTTTTTTTGGAGATAAAGTAGTCAAACTTCAATCAACTGTCCATTCTAATTATAAGTTCATACTCTAGGTTCTTTTTGGTGAGGTCGAGAGCATCTCTCCTCCTAGAGCGCCAACTGCAATTTTAAATGGTGAGGAGAAAGGTGGATTGCCGATGGAAGCTTTTTCTAGGGTTCAAGAATTTTTCAGTGGTGTTGAATGGGTTGATAGCAGTGATGATGCTGCTTTATGGTTACTTAAACAAATATCTGCAAACGCTTTACAAGAAAAATTTGAAAAATTAATTCTAAGCGATGTGAAAGAATTGTCACGATTGCAGAGTAAAGTGAGTTTACAGACAAACATTACCACACCGGTGGTGAATTTCCTTGATGATCTTACATCTCAAGATCATGTCTTAAAGAATGTTGCGCTGCAATCTTCAATACCAAATGCAGTTGATTCTGTACATTCACTTTTTCAAAGTGATGGTCCACCTGCCATAAATGTTGCTCAACCACCTCCACATCCTCCACCAACACCAGCTACTAATGTTGTTGATACTTCCCCACCACCCCCACCTCCTCCTCCACCTCTTCCTTCGAGCAAAAGGACCGCTTCTTTTTCTCCACCGCCACCCCCACCCCCACCTTCTTCATTGGTTGCATCTCCTAATGGTCCTCCGGTGCCACCTGCCTCCATTACTATTGTGTATTTATTCTGGTGAAAGTCTTGATTCTCCACTACCTCCTCATTCATTAAAATTGTTTAACAAAGATTCTTTGCCTCCGCCCCCACCTCTGCTACCGCCAGTGGCATACAATAGAGGTTCTTATTACCCATCTTCTATAAATTTACTGCTATCCAATACTGTTGCATCATCTCTTTCACATCCATCTTCTACTCCAAGTATAGGACCTCCACCACCACCTCCACTTCTCACTCTCTCTACTACATCAACTACATGCTCTCCTCGTCCACCTCCGACACCTGATTCATTATGCATAGTCAACCCACAACTCTACCTATTACCACTATTTCTGATAAAGATGCCCCTCCATCACCACCGCCACTACCTCCACCTCCTCCTACCATTTTTAGTAGAGGCCCTCCAATGTCACCTCCACGCCCTCCACCTCCTATTTCATATAGAGACCCTCGACCACCACCACCACCACGACCTTCCCCTTTTGTTTCTTGTAAAAATCCTTCCCCTCCACTCCCGGTTATCTCTAGCAGAGTCCCTCCACCATCTCCTCCTCCTCCTCCACCTCCTCCACCTCCACCTCCACCTCCCCATAATATTTCTAGTAGGCACCCTCCTCCTCCACCTCCTCCCCCTTTTCCTTCTGGCTCCAATAGTATTAGTCCACTCCCCCCACCACCACCTCTCCCTACTACATCTAATAACCCCCCTCAACCACCACACCCTCCTTTGAGTTCAGGTCATGTTCGGACAGTGTCTGCCACCAGTGCCATCCATGGCCCCCTCCTCCACCTCCTTTAGTTTCTAGTCATGGCGCTCCTCCTATTCCACCTCCACCTCCTTCAGGAACTACTCGGAAAGGTCGAATCCCTCCACCTCCACCACAAGCACCAAAGCCTCCTGGTGTTGTGCCCTCTCTGCCATTAGGTCGTGGCATCATGCCAAGTCCGCCTCAACCCCCTGGAGCAAACGGTTCTAGTGCGCCACCCCCTCCGACACCATCTACAGGAAGAGGAAGAGGTTCTTCAGGACCAGTAAGTCATGGAAGAGGTCGTTGTTTCATAGTTGCTACTAATTCACCTAAAAGAGCTTCTTTAAGACCATTACATTGGGTGAAAGTTACTCGAGCAATGCAAGGGAGTTTATGGGCTGATTCTCAAAGACAGGAAAATCAGTCAAGGTATGTGCATATCTTTTATCTTTTAGCGAAATATTTTTCCTAAAAGTAGCCTCCTCTTGTGTGTGCGGTGTCATGTGAAATGTTTGATAATTAATCTGGAAACGTTACATGTTGGAATTGTGCATGCTTATATGTGCCACCCACGTGAAATGTTTGCTAATTAATCTGTAAACTTTTACATGTTAAAATATTTCCTGGAAGGGCCATCCTTCCATCCAAATACTGTTATGTTGAGTGATCAGTTTAACTGTACCAATTTAAAATAAAAGGTACTTCTTGAATAAGCCGCAACTGAATTGGGATTTTGCCTTTTGGTTTAGAATATTCAATCTAGATCGTTCTTTTGGGCAATCAAAAATATTATGTGCACTGGTCCCAAACTGGTTAATCAGCTACCAGAAAATTGCTTAATTATATGATAGAATTAGTGCTTTAAAAGGCGCATGAGGCTTATGCCTCAACGCTCCAACTTGGAGGCTTTAATCCCCTGAAGCTCGCACCTTATGCCTTTGAGACTTGCCTTAGGTCCCAGGCATCCACCTCATACATTAACTACGTACAAAAAGTTGAGACTTACTTTTTTTTATTTGTTTAAACGTTAAACTAACATTTCATTTATTATGTTTAAGTTATTTAGGGTTTTTAAAACCCTTCTTTGTTTTTCGAATGACATCAAGAGTTTTGGTTACACGAAGATGGAATGCATAATATATTTTTCATCCGGAGAACTAATTGGATTGCTAAGAGTGGAACAGACCATCTAGTTCACATTAATATTTCTTTGTGTTTGTTTGTTGAAATTAAAAATCCTCATGAATTGATGACTCAACATCATTTGTTTTGCACAATGTATATGAACAGAAAGGTAAATCCAAATTGCAACAGTTATTGGCCTCTCTTAAATTTTTTTTCTTATATAATGATCGAATCAATTATATCAGTATAATATATGTACTATGTTCAGAATCTTTCTGCAACTTATCTCATTTGTAATGAATTAATTATTTAGAAAACATGGGAGAGTGAGGCTTAAGGCTCACATCTCGAGTCTTTTTCCTCATGAATGTGGAGGTCTTATTGCCCGCCTCATACCTTCATGTCTCTCATTTATATCACGCATGGAGAAAGCTTGCTATGGTTAATTGGCACTCATTCATATCATGCAGAGAAGAGGTTATCTGTGGTTAATCTGTGGTTAATCATGTGCTATTTATGCTCTCCCCTTCCTTTCTATGTTTGTGTGCTTGCATGTTTTTCTATTCTTCTTTGATTTCTTTTAAAAAATTCTGATATCACATATGATGAAATTTGTGATAGGGCCCCTGAAATAGATATTTCAGAACTTGAAAGTCTGTTCTCAACAGCTGTTGCTTCAGACTGGAGTGGCACAGACAGAGGTGGAATTCGACGGGGTTCTAACATCAACAGACCAGAGAAAGTGCAATTGGTAACTGGCATGTTTTCTTTTTATAGAATTTTCAAATAATATTTGTAAGCTTGGAACTGGATGCAGGTGTTCAAATTTCATGGATATTTGTAACCAGTTGTTTTGGTACATTTTTAGCCTATTACTTGGTCGATACTTCTTAAGTTCAGTTTCAGAGTTGTCATTTTATTTATTTTTGAACTAGATCACAGTTGAGTTTTATCGTATGAATTTTCCAATATGATTGTAGAATTCTTGTGACATGTATATTAATTAAAACGAAGAATAAGTGGATTTTTAGTATGCTTTGTTCACTGACCAAGTGAAGATAGTCAACTGAAATTGAAACAGTTGGTTTCTTTTTGTATTTTAGTACGAACTCAGACTCGATTAGTTTTAAATGCAGACCTCGTAGGCCATTATGCTGGGAATCTTTTATCCATTTATTTCCCAGAATGGAGTATATATACATGCTTATCTACATGCTTGTGTTTATCTTTGCATGTCTTTGGTGCATTGTTTTAAAAGGCGAAGGTGTGATGCGAGGCATTTGGACCTCTAGAGGCGTGAGGCTTTCTTTAAAAAAAGAGGATATATATATATAAATATAATTCTTCGACTATCATATCAAAAGAAAAGCAAGTTAGAGAGGCAAGCAAAAGCTGCAATCTAAATTTACATTTATGTTCATATACATTGAAAGATAGATAACACTCAACAATAAATTTATGTACCGGATTTTGGATTCCAACAAATAGCTGCAAAAAATTCGATGAGGGAAAAAAAAAAAATTCTAGTGTTTTAAGTTCCCGATTTTTGGTTAATGCATGAGGTGTATGCCTTAGGCATAAAACGAACAACAAGGTGTGAGGAATTCACCTCAGGTGAAGTCTCACACTTTGAGTTGTATACCTCAGGGGAATTAAGCCACAAGGTTTTTTTTGATCGGTAATCCAAGCATAATATAAATCAGAAAAAAGAGGGAACAATACAAAAGAAAAGGAAACAAAGAAAACATGGCTCACGAGGACACGAACCGATACACAACAACTACAAAATGAGAATGCACACAAAATGAGAAGCCACAAGGTTGAGCCTCGCATTGAAATGTTTTCCTTAAGCCTTGCCCTGAGGCAAGCTTCGAGGCTTAATGTGACGCCCCGAACCCGCGCCTAAGGAATAATGTTCCAAGACGCATGCTTGTTCGTCATAACCACGTATGCGGAAGACTTTACTCACGAAAATGTTGAAATTTTTAACTTTTCTTATGATGAGCTTACATAAGCAATAACAACTGATTATCACTCAATACAATAACCCATCATAAGCAAATACATTACCCCACTGGCTATAGTAGCTTTTACTTTTGGTGCTACAATTGCGTCGGTACACTTTCCAAACTCTATCAAGCGTAGCTCCTTACCAATCGACAATTGCTTCAGAATCTGAAGACATAAAATGAGAGGAGTGAGCTATAGAGCCCAGCAAAATCCACAGTCCATCTAAACTATTTTCCACATAATAACATTCATCAATAATGATATTGTAGTACAATACAAATCTCATATTATAATAATATCTTAACTCATGACCCTAGGTCACTCAGGGCTATCTCACCCTATCTGAGGTTCTCAACCTCCAAGTGTTTTCCACCGTCCAGTTCATTCAATTATTTTCCTTAACATCAGGTTACCGTCTCAGATAACCGATCACGCTCTATCCTTTAGTCCACAGACTCGATCAACTGGGCCTTTGCCCATGAACAATATCTATCATTGAGTCCACAAACTCCATTATCATCCAATCGGGACTTCTCCCGATTATAACCAATCCTTGGGTATGCCAACCCAATTAACCTTAAATCTTTATTTTCCATAACCCGGGCCTTTACCCGATAGTTGTCAGGAAGAGAACAACTCCTTTGACATATCACATTCTGCCAGGAACAACACCTCTGACATATCACTTTATATTTTCCCAGTGTGGGAAACACTAGCTCACACAACCACATTTGTCAGGAAACATATCTGATAAGCAGGATACACATCTGATTGCTAGGATACACATCTGATCAATCAGGATACGCATCTGATAGCCAGGAAATCCATCCAACCTGCTAGGAAAATGAAACTCATCTAACAAGACGCACCTCTGACTAACAGGAAACACCTGACTACCAGGACACACCTGTCTACTAGGAACACATCTGACATATCACTTTGTTAGGCATAACACCTCTGACATCAAATCTTGTCAGGCACAACACCTCTGACAGTACAACGCTTAATCCAATCTTCTGTTGGGATAAACCTACCCCTGTAGAACATCATCTCTCAAGTCAACCACCATAAGTCATCACAGCCTCTGTTGGGTGCATACCTGCCGACACAGGCCAATCCCCCCTCAAAGTAACATCAGTGAGTTCGTAAACTCAATACATCACTGGGTCTGTAGACCCCAATCCAAACTTGGGTCTATAAACCCGATGCCATCCTAACTCTCCTGACTATCAGTCTGACTATCAGTCATAGAGGGACCCTATCTGGGCCGATGGATCCGTCCATCGCCTTATACGACATCCACACAAGTATTAGGGCACCCTAGATTGACCTTACAACACACGGGGGAGCCACATCGAGCTTCCCGGAGGTCTAAACACCTCGTACTCTTTCCATACATACCAACCATCCATCCTCCTTAAATCCGGGTCTTTGACCCTTTTCATTCATACACAATCATCCATGAGAGCCAAAATTCTGAGCTAAAAAGCCTGAAACCGAGGACTACACCCCTCTGCTTCATCTACAAGTAATCCCAACTCTTCAATCCATTATAGATCGGGTCTCGGACCCTTCTCATCCATGCCACACATCATCCACGACATTCCACATACAAAATAACTTAAATACGGGAAGATAGAAGAGAGGGAAAGAGATTTTACCTCCCTACATGGATTTCGAGACATCGGGGGAAGAAATGGACACCGCCAACGCGCTCTGAAGAACAATCAACCCCAATGTGAAGCTCCTCGCCTTCAAACCTTCACTTTCTCTCTCTAACTTTTCCTCTTTCTCTCTCTACATGCCGATCAAGGCACTAGGGGAGAAAACAGACGGTGCCAATGCGTCGGGGACGTCGAAATACCCCAAGGTAGCTTCCCCTCTTCTTTCTCTCTCCTCTCTAGCCTTTCTCTCTCTAGAAAGTGGGGTAGGCAGCACCTCTTTACCGCGAGCACTATTGAACAGAATGAGGGGGCTGGGCCCCCCCTTTTATAAGTCAAAGGTCATATGCAAGGCACATGACCACTTGTCCTTTGACCAAGTCAACGGTTTTGACCGTTTGATTAAATTCTGACTTTTTGTCGTGTATATGGCCTTCGTAAACCTACCATATGACCTCCGCTTTTGACAAAACTTTAGGTGACCGAAATTGGGGCAGTTCGACACCTGCTATAAAAATTTCAGGGAAATGTATTGTGTTTTGACCTTAAAAAGTAAGTCTGGAAGAAAATTGCAAAACCTGCTAATTTCCTGGTTTTGGACATAAAACACGTTGCCGTTTCTTCGTTTGAGATGATTAATAGCTGAGATGACAAAAAGTTATCCCCACAGTCGACCGGCATGCTGTGGTACTTTAGCTGCACAAATTTCTATTAGAATCCCCAACAAATATGGAGTCCCAATTAAATTTCAAAAAATCTGAAATTTCTTGGTTTTCTCGATTTTTCTTACATTTAAGACCCCCACGGTCTCGCGAATCGATACACGACAGAACTGGAATGACAGGTGATCGTCCATATAGTCGACCCATACATTGTGTACGATTTTCGAGGAAAAACATTGAAGTTTTATCGGTACAATTGAATCTCGAACAAAATCCACTTTCCACCAATTTAACAAACACTTAACTAATTAACCTCAGTTAAGGACTCATAAATGCATAATTGTATTCTATTAAAATTCTGGGTTGTTACACTTAAGCCTCACATGCCTTTTAAAACACTACTTTGGTGTTATAGCCTTTCACAACCCATACCACAACTCAATAACTACCGGAAGTTCCTTATCAAGTTGAAAGGAAGGCTCTTCAAATTTCAATCATGGGCTATGGTTTATTGAACAGAATTTGCATAAAATCAATAGACACCGGTATTGACAATATCTAGGTACCCTCTTGTTTAGTTCAGAATTTCACAATCCAGGGAGATTAAGAGCATCTAGAAGATCTTTTAATGGAATATATAGGAGGGTACATTGGCAAAAGGCAGTGTGCAAAAAATATTTTAAGTGCAAATTATTGGGCCCACATTGACATATCACTGAAGAAGAAATGGGCTTTCATGCGACTCTTGTATGGAATGCCACTTTGGGTACTTATTTATAGTTGTAATGCTTGAAATAAAGTCATTTTAATCCATTCGCTTAAAGTTATGTAAGGGACAGAACAACCATTTCTATTAAAATTGAGTTAGAACATAAAGCAGCTCCAATGGAATTGACTGCTAATACCACTTTACCGATAAAAAGGACTGGTGATACTGATACAATTTTGACACCACTCTTAGGCCAGTAGAAAACCAAATATATACAAATAAACTTGGAAAGCAATAGATGGGTGATGTAGGACAGACTGGGGGGTCATTCCTTTTGAATTTTTTTGGACTTCTCAAGTAATATGTTAGGGCTCTTTAAAGTGTGAAATTTAACCCTAAACATTCAATTTAGCTCTAGAAACAACTAATTTTTCCTCAAATAGCTCACCAAATTATGGTTTAGATAAACTCCAAAATTTAAGCAATGAATCTCTTCTACCAAACCTTAGTGATTTAAGATCTAAGATATTCTCACTAGATATCTCAAATTAAGAAAATCACCCACATGGTAAAAGTACAACAAAAATTGTCATAACGTTTTTAATATGGAATTTATGAATTAAAAAATATTCACTCGACATCTCAAATTAAGAAAATCATCCACATGGTAAAAGTACGACAAAAATGCGCATAGTATATATTTTTAATACATAATTTATGAATTAATCGCGTATTATACGATGATACACCTATAATACGTAGCACGGCCAAAGTCTCACCATTTTAAACAATGACCACCCTACAAGTATTATACGGGGATTTGGTAACTATGACAACACCTTGACTTGTGTACTTGTGTGTGACACTTGGACTTGTACTATGAATTTCATGCATGCTTATTTCCCATGAGATAGTGTTTCAGGTCTTTATATCATATCCATGGAGAGCTGCGACGCGAGCCTAAGCTCCCAGAGCATTCTTGTGATCAAAGTCCATGATGCATTATCCAGGACTTGCAATCGTATCCATGGAGAACACACACGGTTTCTCAGGCTCCTTGTAATGCAGGGTTCATGATTCAGTGTCCTTGTAATTCATGTACAGTGTCCTTGTAATTGATGCAAAATGTATTTGTAATTTAGTATCCAGGTAATTCAGTCTCCATGTAGGGTCCATGTCATGCTTGTGTACCCGTGAGACTTGTAACTTACCACACATGTGAACTTGTGCTTGAGTGTTGTGATTAATATTCGAACTTGGTCATCCCTAGATTTCGATCCTCTGCCAGGGTACATCAACCTGGTTAGAGAATTCCCGACTTGGAAGAATTCTTCTAAGTTTTGGCCTACCCAAGTATTGATCACCATACAATATAGAGAGGGCATAATTTATCATGACAACCATTAATGTCTATTTAACATAATTTCACAAACTTGATAACACCATTCTAAGCATTTAACATTTCTAAGCATTCTTCTTAACACATCGAGTCAATTCTTTATGTACAATTGCCCTTTCTCCATTTTTGACACTCCATCATCCATACCCATCCATCTATAAAGCATAACTATGCCATCAAATCCATCCTTCATCATTTCCATTCATCCACAAATCATAATCATGCCATCAAACCCCTCCATCATCATTTCCATTCATCCACAACCCATAACCATGCCATTGAACCCATTCATCATCATTTCCATTCATTCACATTCAATATAACAATATTAAATATTATAATACAACATCCATTCCCTTTATCATGTTTAACAAAACCCATAAACAAATACAATAATCTATTTCCAGTTACACACAATAATCTTCTCATAATCATGTTAGAAATTCAATAATCTTGCCTTAATCATGTTTAATCATACAATACAACATAATAGAGTTAAGTTAGAAGAGATATCGACCTTAGAGATCGTTCCCTCGATCCAAAACTGCTAGCAAGAGGTTTTGGGGGTGATCTCCGAGCAAGATCATTCTTCCTCAAGCAAAACCCCTCTTGAAACCCTAGGTTTTCCCAATTTTCTCTCCCAAATTAGGTTTAGAACCTTTTAGACTTTAAAACCCTTGAATTAGAATGACTATTTATAGTCTAGGTGGTTTGAAACCCTAATTTCCGCAACTTTTAAAAAATTGTGCTCGTGCTGCGATCAATTGGAGCATTACAGATTTTTGCGACTGATTGCTGCATATTGTGCAATCGATCACCCACAAACAGAGGTTCCCCCAGTATTTCCTAGTTCACTCCGATCGATCGGTGGTGCTTGATCGGAGGTTCTGATTTTTTTATGGTTTTCTTCATTTACGTGTTTAAATATATCCTATATGATTCAATTATCGATAAACACACATTAAAACACATATTTGACCAATCTACACTTAGAAATCAAGATAATAGCATAAGACTTGATCCGGGTCTTTACACATCTACTCTTCAAATCAACTCGAATGAACCACAACATGGATTAGTTATTGTTGCCGGCTAAAAACTGCTCTCTTACGGCTCCAATAAAGAAAGACTACTCTTGCCTGAGAGCAGTTTAGAATCTAACAATTATGCCTCCCCTGACAGAAAAGAATGGATTCCACCGGAGGAGCAGTCTTGATTGACAGAGTGGATAGCTGGTTCATATGGTGTATAGAATACATTAGCCAACCGGGGACCGACTTTCGTGAAAGCACTAAACAAGCAAGCACTCAGCCAGGCCAGCGGATTTGATTCAAAAACATATCCTTAGCGCTTTCTTTTCTTTCCTTTGAAAGCAGATTGGATTTTCTCATTCTATTCCTTCTCAGAAGCAAGCTAGAGCTTTTCTCATAACTAAGCTCGAAAGCAAGTCAAGTGGTTCGGCCAACAAGGGCAAATGTATCAACCTAGAGTACAACAATCGATCTCACTCGTGGATTTTCTTCTTTAGTATTGTGCTAGAAGCCGCAGTAAAGCACGTTGAAAGTTGAAAGCTAGCAAATTAATGAGAAAAGAAAGCAAGTAACCAGGCAGGCAAGAGCAAGAAAGCAAGCCCTTTCGGAGTAAGCAAGCACGTTAGCCAGCGAATATTCTTCTTTCTATCTTTCTTCTCTTCTCCTCTCCTTCGATGGCTGCAAAGTAGCTCAAGTTCCGGAATTCTCGGGTGTTTTGCCTAAGCGGCCTTTGTTGGACTTGATAAAGAAAGCTAGGCTCTAACCCTTGCTTGCAACTTAAATAATTACTCTTTCTCCTTTGCTTTTTCGGGAAGTCAGTATAGCTAGAGAAGAGGTATTCGCGCTTTCTCCTCGCTGACCGTTGGAAAGATACGTTATCGAGTCGCTTCGGAACAAGCTCCTTCCTTGCTAGCGAAGTGATAAATAGATTGCAGTTTCTGTCTGTTTATGTGTCTTTGGTCAAGTTGGTCTTTGTTCAGTGAACCTTCCTTCCCTTCCAGATGACCGTTTTATTTGAAAGTGCAAGTGGAATGGATCTTGCGTTGCAGTTCAAGTTCAAGATGAAGGTGCAAGTTGAACGTGAAAGTCGTTCTAGGGTAGGGTTCGACGTTCAAGATGAAAGTGCTAGTTCTCGCTGTTTTGGTATTTTTGACTACTGCTGTGGTCAGTCACTTTTTCCTTCCCTTTATATTATATGGTTGATCAGTCTTTCCTTCCTTTCCTCTGGTCAGTCATTAAGTATATCCTTACCTCTCTCTTGTCGGTCGGTGTTGGAAGAGATCCCGGTCTGGTTGAGATTGCCAGTGCCAATGCGCCTTCAATAGCTTTATTCCCTCATTTTGAATGGTTGATTGCTCCAATGCTTACGTCAGAGGTGAGTCCAGCCTTGCTTTTGGGATTCTAACAAATTGTTTAGCCGTGTCTGCCTTAGGTTCTTGGATTGTGCACTCGGCGTGAATGAAAGCGAGAATGAACATTGCCTTGTTATTATCACCCCTCTTTGTATTGATATTCTATGGACCCCTTGGACCTCCGACCAATGAGGTGATGACACATGCATGCATATGAACTTCTAAAGATTGTGCTACAGATTAAATACATTCTATGAGTTTATGGGGGATTCCATTGTTGGAAATTGGGTGTTTGGTGGCCATTCCTAAAGATGGTCAATGTGCATGCGTGCACATGAACTTTTAAAGAGTGGGAGTTGAGGGCCTGGGTGGCACTATGTAACTCAATCCATTATAGGGCCGTGGATGAGTTCTATTTTAAATAGATTTTGAGATAGAAGAGACTTTAAGGAGATTTTGTCGAGATAAGGACTTTAAAAAGTCAAGTAGTCACAGAAGTAAGGTCTTAAACTCGTAGAAGACAAGTGAAAAGTCTCTCGAGGTTTCGCCGTGGGAATTTCACGAGAGTTTTTGCCGCTTTGAAACAATAAGTTTCACAATATCGCAAAAATTCCATGTGGTTTTTCTCTAAAAATGTAGAAGGTTCTGCCAGAAAGAGTTTGGGATTGAATCGTTTGGTCTTTGGAAGTCCCTGATTGGTTTGAGAACCTGATTGAAGAAGACTTGAATTTTGGAATACACGTAGATCTGCCGATCCAATGTTTGAAGCAGTGTTGTCAGAACCGGACCGGACCGGCAGGTTGAACCGGGAACCGGCCCCCTTGCCGGTTCCCAAAACCCTCAAAACTGGTATTCTTTAAGAACCGGTCAAAACCGGTGGTAGAACCAGTTCGGAACCGGTCAGAGCAAGGAAAATTAGGAAAAAATGATTTTTTTTTTTGCAAAAAGTACACGGTCGAACCAGACTAGTTGAATCAGTCGAACCGATGGAACCAAGAACCAGCCACTCTTCCGGTTCGATGCCCAGTCCGGTTCTGACAACACTGGTTTGAAGTTATTCTAGATTCCACAGTTTAGACAGAGACGTGTTCAAAATTGGGCACTGTGCCTTAGGCTCTTTGTACAATCATTGGAGGGGCCCACCTTTACATGGTACGCCTACCTCCCTGAAGAGTCAATCTCGACTTGGGAAGCAAGGGTCTCGGAGTTTAGGAAGCAGTTCAGCAACACACAAAGAAGGGTTGGAATGGCGTTATGGAGGAATCATGGTAGACCCCTGGGCTTGAGACATCCACCTGGAAGAGATGCTCGTACTTGAAAGGAAGGTGAAGGGACTCCTAGTGCAGAACCAATAGTGAGATTCCTACTAATTAAAGAAAGCTTACTGTACCATAACTTGAGCAAAGATTCATACAATAAGAAAAACCCAAACTAGGGCATTTTGTAGGTTCTTGGACAGCCTTTCGAAAGAAGAATCACTTCATAAAAATTTTCTTCATCCTATTCCAAAATGGACCTCTTCTAGATTCACAAGGGGATTATTGTAAGCTCTTGGACTTTCCCTTTCCTATGCACCTTCAAATACAAAAGATGTCATCATTTCATAGGTCCTGAAGCTTCATAGAACTTCTAAGCTAATTGTTTATTGAAATAAATTCTTTTATCTCCCAAAAGGTTTCCTTTTGACTACTGACTTAAATAAACAATGCATGCAGATCAATGGTAAACTTCCTTTCTTAGCATTT